>QLOT01000648.1:0-21075 GCA_003313875.1 Russula aff. compacta
GGTATCCCTTGGCCCCTGGGACAAGAGGGTCATGGTGGCATTCTAGATCGACGTCGCCCCAACCTGGCTTCGAACAGCCAATGGTCGTACGATTCATCTGGAACAGCATGTTCCGGAGACACTGCCCCTCTCCCCGGATTCGCAATGTGCCATTCACCTGTGAACGAGTTTAGCTCAATACAATCATCGGAGTATCCCATTGCCAGGTTGTCATGAAAGGTAATTTCATTTTTGTGTCGTGTAATGTGAATATGTACAAATACCCCTTCCCTGTTTCTTACTTTGTGTAAAAGCGATACCTACTGTACGTCTTGACCTTGGTCCTCTAGAAAAATGTGAATCTCGTTTATCTATAAAGAGGCTGTGCTTCAAGTGAGCTCGAACCGGAATTTATGTAACAATGGAACCTGAATTCCGAACACATGCAGTACAAACACTCATCTGGGTGGAGTTGTCAACGCCAACAAGCCATACAATAGCAGTACATAGCATTCTTTACTACTGTGAATAGATGTGTCTGTGCAGGTGCAGCGGCGCATAGTGACTCAGATGGGCGCTGTTTATCGATCAGTTGTCTGAATGTTCTCCTCCATCATTTATGTGGAGGCGGTACTGTACTGTAGTATTACGCATGAGTCTGTGTCTGTATGGAGTCGTCACCAGGGTGTTTGGGTGGGAGTTGTAAAAGGGCAGTACTGTACAGATCTTTTTTTGGGCGGAACATACCGTGACAGACTGACGGATTTGCCGGTGGTGGTGTTCAAGTTGCCCTCAAAAGACACAATTATTGACAAGGACAGCTATACTGGCATTCTCCATAGAAGTCGGAACCCCCCCGGCCCCGGATATGACCAACCATTGATCATCCAACAGAACTTCCGTGAAGTGGGCTTATTATCAAAATTTCCCTTCTCTCTGTGTTGACAACGGACGTCACAAGGCAGTGTGAAGGGGTAATCTCGGGCTTTGAGTAATGTGAGTGGGGAATGCTGTAGCAACCGGGTTTTGTCATGTGCCGGGTCCATAAGGCCGCGTTAATTGTCAGGATCAATATTCTGAAACTGGGAAGAAGTGTAGTCGAGTGAGTATAGATGATAACAATTACAGTAATCGCATCGGTACCGATCGGTAAGCAAGCGCGATGGAACACTGATGGAACGCTCTGACTTTCGCCACTCCACACATTTCTATCGGAAAAATGTGGGCCTTCCGCAAACGTCATGTATTAAACTTGTGGTGATTGGCACAAGATTGAGCGAGAGAATGCAAGTGATCAATGGCCTTAGGATTCGCTTCAAACCCAGTTTCTTATACCGAAACCCCATCAGTATCTTTCTCGTGCGCAAGAGCATGCGCGCCGACTTTAGTAGTGTTACATTACATTTACATCGTTTGGTGAGAATCCTGACCTCCCATTTCCCGCTCGATCGCAACTGTGCTAAGCAAACAGCTGACACGGAGCTCAAACCAGACAAAGGCGATTTTTTGGGCCACTAACGACGTGGATGGGTCGACCCGCGAGCCGACGAGCCTCGACGAATGCCGAGAATTCTTTATCGGGGCCATAGCATACGATCTCTTGCAGCCTGGGCAGCAGTGTGAGAACCTTCCTCTCCCTCTCTGGCCGCAATGATCGGTCAAAATCGTCCACGAGGCGATGGGCCAGACGAAGAGTCTTGACGTTGTCGAAGTGCCGAAGGAGTTCATAGCACTTTTCATCGAATTCTCGCTTATACCACTCAAAGCAGTCAGAGAGAGGGTTGTCATGTCGCGCGTACTCGAGCAGAAGTGATTCCACGATAGAGAGAGTCGACCCAAGCTTGTCACAGACTTGCGCTACGAGCTCTATTGAGCTCCCTAGAACATTAAACCTCAGCTGCAATGCTCCACGACCGGTCCACAATTCATTATGATCCAGGACTATGGAGACGTCGTCCTTGAACCTCACCCTGGCGAAACTAAACTTGAGATTCGGTGCTCCATTAATGAGCTGTGAGAGGTGCGTAAATCCAACGCTTCTGGGCTCATTGGAGAATGTGATAGACAACTTCTTGAGAAGAGGGGCGCGGATTTGAGCTGCGAGGGATTCAAAGTAGTCAGGATCTCCTTGGAATTGGAGCTCTTCGAGGTTGGTAAGAATGGGCGGGTGTGATAGTGATACCTGTATTTTATCAAGAGTTCTTTCAAACGGGGAGAGATAACCGATATTCAGACTCTTGAGGTGTGGCATGAGTGAAAGGCATTCTGCAAAAAATTCCGGGGATACAGGTATGTAGGGTGTGATCTCCCCGAGTGAAAAAGTGACCAAAGATGTGGGGAATGTGGTGAGAGTGGGAGTGGGAGTGGGCGCTGACGGTGGATATGCAAGTGTGAAATCGGATAGGCAAAGATGGCGTAGATTCGGCGCTTCGAAAGTATCGGGAAGCCTCACACCTAAACCCCTGGGAGAGGACTTGTACAGTTCAAGTGTTTCTAGCGCAGGGAAGGTCCCATTCATGGAGTTAAACACCCATTTCAAGGATAAACCAGATAGATGAAGGGCGATACGGCACACACGTTCGCGGTATTGGAGTGCAACATAAATATTTCCGATCCCGTCCTCGGTATCAGGAGGTCTAGGTTTGCTCCAAACGATAAGTGGAAGGGGCGGGGAATTGGCTAGTAGGTCCGCTACGGGCGTGCGAGGGGTACAAATGAGAGTCAAGCCCAGGCGGATCGGTGACGCGAATATCACACGGCGCCACGTCTGGCATACTTGTACGAGCTTGTACCACCAGCGTCGTGGATACTGGTTGGGACTTATATTGTCCATACGGCAAGCATCGAAGATCTCAATAAGTATATCATTATTGACGCTCTCAATAGTTGTGCGCTTTAGTCCAAATCCTGCAAACCGGTCAGAGATTTTAGTAGACGAGGGCAATAATGAGGCAGAAACAGAACAGAACAGACCTCCCGTGCTGATGTTGGGACTCGAGTGTTGTTGCATGGCGTTGGCGAAGGTCAGGGTCAGGCCTCAGGCCTCAGGGGTCACTCCACAAATTTAATTTAATCATTTCGTGCTCCGCGTATTGCCGAAATGGGGAATCAGATCACTCGTTTGTGTGTATGATATGAATCAGGCTCTACGATACTGTAGTCTCGTACTTCATACCGTAACTAGTATGTTGTTGCAAACTATAAAGTTGGGTGATTGAGTTCCAAGGGATGCAATCATCTGATTTCCTCATTTCGGCAATACGCGGAGCACAAAATGATTAAATTAAATTTGTGGAGTGACCCCTGACAGTGGGCCTGACCCCATCGTCATGGAATACCCGAGTCCCAGCATTAGCATGGGAGGTCTGTTCTGATCCGTTTCTGGCTCATTACTACCCTCGTATATTCAAATCTCTGACTGGTTAGCAGGATTTGAACCACAGCATCAGGAAAACCTGAAAAATCTTAGCATACTTAAAATTCCTTATTTGTCTTAACATGCATTTAAGCATGCTAAGCATGCATTTTTGCTTAATTTATACTTAACCAGATTGTGTGTAAGAACAATTTAAGCAGTTTAAGAAGAAAAGTTCAACTAAGTACCTAAGACACTCACCAAGCATCTTTTAAGGAGAGCTTCCTTTCATGATGCATGTAATGAATTTTAAGGACAATCTAAGGAAGTTAAGACTAGAATATTTTTAAGGAAAACTTCCTTTCATGGTGCCAACAGCTGCCAGTGCCAACTGAAGCTGGCTTTGAGCCGATTTTCACATGGGTACTGTACCAAATTCCACACAGAATTTTTTTTTTTTCATTTATCCATCTTACGACCCCATGTACTGTATTGTGTACTGTAGCATACAATATGCTTATTGTAATTTCTACTAAATATGTGTATAAACCCTTCTACTCCAATCGCATTGGCCCACAATGGCACAAGGCCAACAAATGCAAGTGATGTGGACAATGCTGAGCTACTCTCACACAGAGGGTGAGTGTGTCATGGTTCCAGAGGACCGTGCGCTTTGGTGGTCGACTTCAATATCTTGGGAAAGCTCCCAGGGGCTCAGGCCGGGTGTTATACTGGTCCTAGAGTCTGTGATAGAGGAGAGTGGGGAAGGTCGAACGGAATAGGAATGTCATGCCCAGGCTGGTGTGTCAGTTCTTCGAGTCCGAATTTGACTAAGTCAAAAGTCATGTGACGCGATGCGCATACACTGACAAGGGTTCAAGATATGGTCGCCTTGACTAGAGGATAGAAAGCTAACACTTCACAAGTGGCTAGAAGACTTAGAGACACGAAGACCGCTTTGCAGGCAGCAGTAAGCCTTCCTGAAGACCTTGTAACAACCTGGTATTGCACAGGAGAACAAGCTTAGGGCTTGTCCTTGTAGTTACTATGGTTTATAAAGACAGAGGCGCTATTGTTGTACAGAATTGGAGAACAATGGGAGACTGTCCTAATCAGTGTAACAATGGGTTTTGTGATGTATGAGGAGAACAATAGGGACTGGCCGAAACGAGGAACAATGGAAGAGCGACATCATGTATCGTACAAAAAAGGGGAACAAAAGGGAATAGTCCTAGAATGGAATCGTGACAAGGAAGGTGTTTATGTAAGACAAATCTCTGGATTGCAAGACCAAGTTGAGCTTGGTCCGAACTGGCGTGTGCTTTGAGTGCTTATATACAAATGAACCAAACTGCTGACTAAGTAGGTACCTGGGCCCTTAGTAATGCTACATCATGGCTGAGTAAGTACTTCCAGGGATCAATAAGCAAGGTACGGTAGTCAGTAAGCATGAGAAAAAGGTATCAGTCACCCTATCGTACATGAGTCATTTCTTAAGAGTCATCTCTGCTGAGCTAATCCTACAGGGTTAAACGAACAAGTTCTGAGGTTGTGACATGACCCCCTCCTTAAGAGCGGTTCCACATGCTCTGTGGTGCATGCCCCAACCATGCATGCACCTGTCCCAGCCACACTTTCTGGGTCCACCAATGTTTCCTCCCCCCTACTCAGTATTATTCACCTGGTACACCTCTCGAATCACCTGAATTTCTGGGTCCCATACATCCCATTCCCCATACCAGTCCTCCAATTCATCAGCAGATAGATCGATAAGATTACCTGGTGCAGGTGGCTGTCATCCTCTAAAAGGGCAGGTGTCCAGTAGGTCGATCCCATAATGTTGGTGGGTAGGGGCCACTTGGCAGTGATGCGCCCCTCATTGTAGTTGCTGGCATGTGCACAGGTAGTGTGGTGTGTCGCAGTCTCAGGCGGCATGATTAGAGAAAAGACAGTACCAACAGTGCCTTGGCTGGGGGTGAGGCCCTTGGCCTGCTTCCAGATGTGGTGTGCGGTACCTTTCAGCTTTGATGTACTCCCATCTGCATGTGTGGTCATCTTCTCCTTCATCGATGTGATCTATTATCACTGTGGTCACCCCCACTCGGAGTAGCCTATCTCCTGTGGCCTTGAGGTCTCCAGCATTCTTTGTCTTTGCACGCTCGATGAGCCTTCTCTCCTTGAAGGTGAAGTCCTCTAATCTTTTGACTTGTCCCTTGCATTCCCTTAGCTGAATCTTGTTGAGTTTGAGTTGTCGAAAGCGGTAAACGTCAGAGTGGATACCTGGGTCATTGATGGCCCATAGTGCTGTATTGAACTCTGCATTCAAGATGGTTTGGGTTCCTACATACTGTACAGCACTTCGAGAAACTCCCGGTCATCTGCCACTTCCCAAGATTGGGCCATAAGGTTGGTGGCATACCGCAGTGCATTGGTGTTGTCCGTCATGTACAGGGTAGGTTTCCCAGATGCTCAATCAATCCCCATGTAGGAAAAGGCTTGTGGTTCGCATCATTTGCCCCCTCCTTGGTATATCAGCAAGAACCATAATCTCTGTCACCATGGCCATCCTGGATGCTGTGGGCCTGCATAGTCAGGAGGTGGAGGCCCTTCTGGTTGCTCCTCGTTGGTTTCCTGAGCTGATGGGTGTTCAAGGGTTTGGGTGGTCTCCCCCGTTTTGGCTGGGCTGAGGCTTCAGACATGATAGGAATGGGAATGGGCGAGAGTGCTCCTTTGGTTGCTGCAAGTAATGGTGGTGGTGCGGCTTCCATGGGCATTCCCTTGGGTGGCGTGATGTTAGGTACAGTGGGAGGCACTCCTAGTTCCTCCAGGTGCCAATGGTGTGGGGTAGAAAGGTTGTCAGTTTCAATCTCTCGGTTCACATATCCAACGAGTGCCACCATGAGTGCTGGTGATAAGTTGACCCCTGCGGTGTGAGAAACCCCCACCAAATGTTGCATGAGATCAGCTGGCGGTGCACTGTCCCGGTTGCTCATTGTCATGGCATCCATGGCAATGATGTTGACTTGTGGGAGTTCTTCTTCTGCCATGTCATGGGTGCCGGTGCTGGTTTTGCCTCTTGTTTATTCCTGCTTTTTGTACACTTTTATGAGTTCGGGGGCATTGATGTTGTTGATTGGCTCCCACAAGTCATGTGCAGACGAATACCCCTTCCATTTGACTCTGTATTGTAAGATTTTGTGGTGTCTGTGCCTTTGTTCCCCCATGATGGCTTCAACTTCCCATTCTGGTTTGCCGTTTGTAATTTCAGGGGGTGGCTCCAGGAAGTTTTTCCCATGAATTCGTGTTTCTTTGTAAGGTGTGAGTAATGACACATGGAAGACATTGTGCACGTGCCAATGTGAGGGGAGAGCCAGTTGGTACACAACCGGTGAAATGACTTTGATGATCTTGAATGGTCCATGTCTTTTGTCATCTAACTTCCCTGCTGATTGAGTCTTGGTAATATGTGTTCCTTCTAACCAGACTTTCACGCCTAAGGCATACGGGGTGAAATATTGCCCTTTCTGGGTTGCCCAGGTCTTTTGCATGTGGGCCATCACTTTTTGAGTGTGCCATCAAAGTTGTTGAATTGTTGTTTGTTGTTCTGCAAGCGCTGGTATCATGTGTGTGCGTAAGGCCTGGTGTGCTCTTGGAACAAACCCCATGATGATTTCAAAAGGGGCCTTCCCTGTGGTTTTGTTGGGCCATGCATTGTGTACGTATTGTGCGATGGCGAGCCATTGGCTCCAATCATTATTTGTCGCATTAGTGTATAATCGCAGATATTGTTCCAGCCATTGGTTGGAATGTTCCGATTGCCCATCTGTTTGCAGGTGATATGCGCTACTTATATTTTGCTGGACCCCTAGTATTCGACACAGCTCTTTGGTGAAGGATGCAGTGAATCAAGTGTCTTGATCGGAGATGAGTTTCTTAGGAATTCCAAAGTGGGGGAAGACCCTCTCAGCATAGAGTTTTGCCATTCCTAAGGTGTCAATTGTCTCAGTGCAAGGTAAGAACAAGGTCACCTTTGAACATCCTTGATCGGTGATTGTGAGGATTGAGTCATAACCATTACTTTTGGGTAGCTTCACAATAAAGTCCATACTGATTGTTTTGAAGGGGAGTGTATTGCCAGTCGTAGTGATGGGAGATAGTGGCGGTTTGGCTTGCGTTGTGTGTGGTTTGGTGGCTTGACATCATGTGCAACCGCTGACATAAGCTGTAATGTCCTGTTTCATTCCTGGCCACCGATAGTCTTTCGTGATGCTCCACAGTGTTTGTTTTTGCCCAGGGTGTCCGGCCATGTAGAAGTCGTGGTAGAGGGAGATTACCCCCCTCTTTAGATTGTTGTTTCCCACAACGACAAGTTGGTGGTCATGGTACCAACCCTTGGGTGTGTGTGTGAGGTTGTGTTTCAGCAGCATAGCATCGATGTCCAATTTGTGTATTTTTTGACTGTGTTTGATGCTAGGATCTAGCTCATTGATGGAGATTGTATCAATGAACATTGATGTCAGTAGTCCAATCTCCACTGGTGGGTCGTTGTTGTGGTAATCAGGATGGTGCGAGAGTGCGTCTGCACAGTTGTGAATTCCTGGTTTGTGTTTGATCTTTATGTTGTATTGCATGATTTGGTTGATGGACCTTTGGGCCCTGTCACTTAGATTATGGGGGTGATGGTAATACGTGAGGTTTGCGTGGTCCATGTGGATTGTTACATTGTTTCCTAGCAGTAAGTGTCTCCAGTTGGTAAGACCATGGTCCACAGCTAACAACTCTTTATCGTAGATGTCATATCGTTGTTCTGCATTGCTGAGGGTCTTTGAATGATATCCAATGGTGCACGACTTCCCTCGATCATCTCTTTGGAAGAGGATTGCTCCTGTTGCATAACTTGAGGCGTTGACTTTGAGTTCGAAGGGCCGCTCAGGGTCAGGGTGTACAAGCACAGGTTCATTGGTGATTGTGTGAATTAGTGTGGTGAGTGCTTTTGTACATTCTTCTGTCCACTCGAACTTCATATTTTTGTGTAGTAACTGTGTTAGTGGTCGTGCCAGACGTGCAAATCCCAGTATAAAGGGTCTTTGATACCCTAAGATGCCCAAGGTCTTTCTTGTGTCTTTTACCAAGGTGAGTTGGGTCGGCCATTCTTGGATCCTGGCGACTTTTGATGGGTCTGGCTTAATTGTGCTCCCATCTAACAGCATCTCTAGATATTCGGTGTGTTTTACTTCAAATTCGCACTTCTCTGGCTTGAGGAATAATGAGGCTGCTCATAACACCTCTAGGACTGTATGGACGACCTTTTTATGATATTTGGAGTCATCCTTGGTGGCTATAAGGATGTCATCCATGTAGCATTGTATATCCTCTCCGAATTTAGCTTTTAGTGGTTGCAGCACTTTGTTTATCATCCTTTGAAAGCTTGCTGGGGCGTTGCATAGTCTGAAGTTCATGACTTGGGGTTCAAACTGGCCTAAAGATGTCTTAAAAGCTGCCTTCCATCGGTCCCCTTCTCGTATTTGGATGTTATGGTATCCGCTTTGAACATCCATTTTCGTGAACAGAACACGTCCATGTAGTTTTTCTACTAATGACCCGATGAGGGGAAGTGGTGATGAGTCACATACTGTCCACTTGTTGAGGGTGCAATAGTCTTGGATGATTCATAGTTCTCCGCTCTTCTTCTTTCTAAAGAAGGTGGGGGATGCATATGGTGATTTGGATTCTTGAATGTACCCTTTGCTCAGGTTCTCGTCAATCCATTTCCTTAGGTACTCTGTCTTGTGTCGCAAAATGGGGTATATTTTGCATAGGAGCTTGTCAGGCGCTCCTGCTTTGAGGGTGATTTTGTGATCATCTTCTCTTTTAGGTGGGAACCTTTGTGCAGCTTTTTCCAAGAATACATCAGCATAATCTTGATACTGAGTGGGTATGGTGGCTTCGGTGATTGTCGTCTTCCCTTTGTTACTCTTCTCTGCCCATTCCTGTGCCAGGTCGGTTCTTGCAATATGAACTTCTTCTCCCAGGATTCCTAATTCCTGTCCCTGCATGACAGTGCAGTAGATCACCATCCATTCAGGTATTGGTGCATTCGTGGTTCATACTACTATTGGGTCTTTGGCCCCCTCTCTCCAATTGATGTTTGGTGTGAAGGTCCAAAACCACGGATACCTGAAGATGATTCGATCTTTCCCGAGGTTGGTAATGTAGAACCACTGTATTGCATTCTTCCCTTTGTGGATGACTTCAAAATCAACATATTGTGTTATCTGTCCTTCCCGATTTGTCGTTCCATCCACGTTTGTGATCGTCCTTGGTACGTTTATTTTGTGTGTCCCAAGTCCTAGTTGATTGACAGTTACTTTATCGATGAAGTTATGTGTGGCTCCACTGTTGATAAGGGCTTGTTCTTGGGCCGTTTTTCCATGCATATGTAGGGTAAAAGGTGTGTGGATTGCTTTGTCCCTATCTGCTGTGCTAATATACATGTTTTTGTCTTCAGCTCTCCCTCCAGCCACTGAGGTCGAGCTATTTAAAAAATCCGTCCCATCAGCAAGGAGTCAATCAAGGAGCTTGTCTCAATTTTCCATGCTTAGTCCCTTGAGCGCATCATAGATGTTGTCTGAGGTCATCGTGGCCACGTTAATTGCTGTAGTTTCAAATGTTTTGGATTTGTCGTCTTGGTCGTCAATAATTTCGGTGACGCGAGCTGTTGTTCATGGTGTGTTTCCATTTTGTCCTTGTTGATTCCTTTTTGGGCATTTATTCTGCATGTGGCCTTTCTGTTTGCAGTGAAAGCATTTTCCTTTGGTGCATAGTTGCATTGGCTCATCGTCAGATAGAGGTTTTAGGTTGGCATAGTCAACATCCATCGCGTTTGGGTCGCAACCTTGCTGGTGGGCTTTGTTGTTTCCTCCGAGGGCCTACCACTGATTTTGCCTGTTGGTCCTTCCTGTATTTTTATAGAATCTGCTGGCTTTAATCAAGGCATACTTTGCTTGTTCCTTTCACACGCTTCTTTCCATTCAGTAAAAGTTGTAGGCATGGTGTTGCAGCAGAGGATTGCTAAATGTAATTGTTTTTTTGGGCCGGCGCGGAACGTTTCGATGGCCCCATCACCCCCTGTGGTCCATCCGGCTTTTTGTACAAGGCTTTCGTGGGTTGCGATGTACATGTCAAGGTCTTCCCCAGTTATTCTCAGACCTTTAAGCTTTGAGTATGCATCCTGTTGGCTAGTTGTGTCAGTGAAAGCCATTTCAAAAGCCGTTTTGAACTCGTCCCAGAGAATTTCTTGTTGGGGAAGGACATTACGAAGTGCCGGGTTGACCTTGTTATCAAGTGCATCCATCTGGGCTTTGACCCAGTCGTGGACTTTGGTTCCTTTCATAAATGAGACGGCCATCAGGACCCATGAGTATGGTTCCTTCATACTGTTGGCCTTCCTATTGATCTTCCAGTAGATGGTGAAATTATCTAGGAAAGTCTACGATTGGTCTCTAGTGCTGTCGAATTCTTTTGGGGGGTTTCCTTTCAGGGATCCTCCTCCTTGGTTTACAGCTGTCGTGCCAGTTGTACTGGTGGTCACATTTGCTTGCATAGTGGGCGCTGCTGGTGCATTACTCCCCCCTGCTGTTGCTTGTTGTGAGGGTGCTGACATAGTTCTGCTGACAGGTTGACTACTTGTGAGGGCTTTTCCTTTACTTGCAAGTTCTTTCTTGATTTGTTGGATGGGTGTGAGCACTGGTGGATCAATTTGGATAGGCGCTTCATCAGTCGGCGTCAGGTACTGTCCTAGACCTGCTCAATTATCAGGTACTACTTCTAGTTCTGGTTGGGTATAGAACCCGTTACTTCTGTATTCAAGAGCATACCATGCATTGTCATTTACCCACTCTACAGGCAGAAGTTGCTTTCCTTTGAGGACATAGTACCCTGTATTTCTTGTATCGTCCCTATCAAATCAGAACTGTGCAGTTCCCTTGACACTGCTCAGGAGGTCGTCGACCTGCCTTCTTTCAACACATGTCCACCCGTCTGGCTGTACATTGGCTGTGACTACTATTGGTGAAGCCAGGGTGGATAATTAAAGCTCAACTTATGTCACGGTTCCAGAGGACCATGCACTTTGGTGGTCGACTTCAATATCTTGGGAAAGCTCCCAGGGGCTTGGGCTGGGTGTTATACTGGTCCTAGAGTCTGTGATAGAGGAGAGTGGGGAAGGTCGAATGGAATAGGAAGGTGTTTATGTAAGACAAATCTCTGGATTGCAAGACCAAGTTGAGCTTGGTCCAAACTGGTGTGCGCTTTGAGTGCTTATATACAAACAAACCAAACTGCTGACTAAGTAGGTACCTGGGCCCTTAGTAATGCTACGTCATGGCTGAGTAAGTACTTCCAGGGATCAATAAGCAAGGTACAGTAGTCAGTAAGCATGAGAAAAAGGTATCAGTCACCCTATCGTACATGAGTCATTTCTTAGGAGTCATCTCTGCTGAGCTAATCCTACAGGGTTAAACAAATAAGTTCTGAGGTCATGACAGAGTGGCCTCAAGAGGGCTGGGTGGTACCAGCGATGGAAGGCATGGGATTCCTGCATGAGGATGTAGACATGAATATAGACATAAAAAAAGAAATAAAAAAAGGAAGACTTACCCATAGGCAAGGGTGAGCACAGGGACGGTGGATACAGGGGGAGACAGCCAAGGCGCGTGAAAGCAGAGGGGAGGCAGCCATGCGAGTGGGCATGGAATGGGTGAAGGGAGGCAGGCATAGTGGGCGCGGGTGGAGAGGAAGCCAGCGCCGCAGCAGTGAGCAAAAGTAGGTGGGTTGCAGACATGAATACAAACATAAAAAAAAGAGAAAAAAGAAAGATTCACCTACAGACAAAGGTAGGGAGACAGGCAAGGCACGTGAAAGCAAAGGGGGGGGGGTGACCATGTGAGTGGGCTGAAATGGGTCTGAAGGGCCAATACCAAGAACCAATCCTTCTACTCCATTCACATTGGCCTGCAATGGCACAAGGCCAACAAACGCAGGTGATACGGGCGATGTGATGCCACTCGCACAAGGGGTGAGTGGCCTTGAGCTGTACGGTGCTCCAACGCATGCGGGACGAAGTGGCGAGGGTGAGTCTTGAAAGGATTCCTAAGGAAGCCCACTTGTACAGGTGCTGGGACATAGGCAGAGCAAGATGAGAGCTCACATTTGGCATCTGAGCTTGGGCAGCCCGGACCAGTGCATTCCAAGCTCACAGTAAGGCCAATCCTCCTTACAGCACTGGCATTTTTGCACATCTGGGTTGCAATTGTGAACTCAAGCAGAAAGAAGGGGGAAAAGGACTCACCCATGAGCACGGGTGGGCACAGACCAGCATGGGGAGACATAAGCACAGACGCGGGCATGGGCGGGGGTGCTGGCATGGTTAGGTGCATGCAGGTTGCAACTGTGAA
Organism: Russula aff. compacta; assembly: GCA_003313875.1. Classification (NCBI taxonomy): domain Eukaryota; kingdom Fungi; phylum Basidiomycota; class Agaricomycetes; order Russulales; family Russulaceae; genus Russula; species Russula aff. compacta. Next base: position 12,790 of record QLOT01000648.1, read on the forward strand.
CAAAAACAAAAACAAAAATAAACCATTACTCACCCACTTCCATGCACAGACAGGAATGCATGGGCATAGCATTGTAGCCAGACTCAATGGTGTTGCATTGAGCAATGCTGCTCCATGCTGAAAGAGCCTGCCACTGGCAGAGAGGGGATAGGTGTGGATGGGTGTTGAAAATAGGAAAACTCAACAAGTCCATCTTCCCACACCCGTGACACAGCTCATGTGGATGTGACACTGCGTCACATTTGTGTGCATGCACATGAGTTCATGTTCAACTTTAACCTGTACACTTCAACCTGCACGTCCCCACTCCCTCCTGGCTGCACTTGCCTGTGCCCACCCAAGCCTGCACATGGATATGGGTGAGCTCTTTTTTTTTTTTCTGCAACCTGCCCTTGCCTTCACCTGCCTGGATTGCCTGTGCCTGCTGACCTGTATCCAACTGCACCTTGGCACACCTGCCATACCTCCACCTACACACAGGTATTTGTGAGTACTTTTTACTGGTTTCCTTTATTCTTGCACTCATGTTTATAACCTGTTCATGCCTATCTGTGCTCACGCCTGCCTACCTGTGCTTGAACACAAAACAAAAGCAGGCCAAGACCTCAGGGTCATCGACAGGGTTGTTTAAGGCTGACTCAGTCAGGGTGTGTAACCCATCGTTCTTTTACAAAGTGCTTTTTGACTCCTCTCCCAAGGATATTGCAGACTCTCTTGGAATCTCCAACCTTCCCAATCCCATCACATCTGCCTTGGCCAGTGATGTAGAGTATTGAATACACCAGGTCATCGAGGTGTGCTATGTTGTTGCCCTTCATGCATCTCGTTCAGTCCTCCTCACACCTCTCACAGGATGCATTGCGCTTATCGCACTTCATGCGTCATAGGCAGCGCACAACCCTCACAAACAGTGACATTGACCACACTCTACTGTACATGTGCTCAACGTCAAACCGCTCTACGGCCATAACCCATACACAACCATGGTCTTCTGCCTAGTGCTTTGAGGTCCGGTCCGGTCCGGTTTTTTTCACCCTCAGTCGAAGGACTGGGACCAGGACCAGTTCTCATGCTTACAGGATCTGGCAAAGACCGGACCGAAACTGGTAGGACCGGTCACTGTTGGTTGGACCGCGGTTCACAGACCATCCATAACTGGTCCTTAACCGGACTGACAATAACCAGCATTTGTCACATACAGGCGCCCTTGACTGGTACCAAGGCAGGTGCAGCGGGCAGGTGCAGGCACAGGTTTGAGGCAAACAGGGAATGGACATGTTCTGTGAGATTAGACAAGAGGTGAGAGGATGGCACCAAGTGCACAGGGACTCTGGATTATCAAACAAAGGCAACGATTTACAGAATATACATTTTAGCCAGTACCTACAAGGGCTGTATAGTATGGGAGTGGGGAGATAGTATCATAAACGCGTTGGACAAAGCAGTGGTATGGGAAGGAAGGGAAAGGAAGTGCAGTCAAGTAATAGGAGACAACCTTAAAGGAAGGGAAAGTGGGAGCGTACGAGGTTATGAGGTTCAGAGAGAGGCTGTCCATCAAACCCTCCAATCACATTGGCCGGAGACGGCGCAAGGCCGATGAGCGCTCGGACAATGCGGAGCCACTCGTACCAGAGGCGAGTGGCCTTGAGATGGCTGGGGCGGTACCAGCGACGTGGCACGAGACCTGGGCAGTGCTGCGCAAGGACACGCACGGGACTGGGCGGTGAGGGCAAGAGTGAGGCGGAAGGGAGTGGCGAGTCCCAAAAGGACTCAAGTGAAAGCCCGTTTGTACAGGCGCTGCAGTATGGGCGGAGCGAGACGAGGGCTTGCATTTGACATGCAAGCTAGCACGAGGGGCACGAGAGAGGCTGAGGTCAACGTAGACGGTGGGATGAGGAGGCAGGACGGTGAACAGTATGCGAGTATTGGGATGTCGTCCGAGGGGAAGCCGAAGACTTGTAAAAGAATAAGAGAAAGAGAAAGGGAGAGATCGGAAAGAAAACAAAAGGGAAGGTTGAGGTAGACGAGAGGTCACGGAACGCCGACGGATGTGAGAGGTACAGCGCCGGGTGCGCTCGAGGGGCTCTACATTAGCAGAAAAGAAAGCAGTGGTATATATACACTTTGCTTTGTCTACCAGAGCCATATCGTACGAAGGAGAGGGGTAAAAGGTATCATAGACGAAGCGGTGGCATGAAAGGGAAGTCATAGAAGGGGAATGAAAGGTAAAATGAAAGAGGGAAAGGTGGAGGCGTACAGGCTGTGTCCAGAAGATCCTTTTACTCCAATCCCGTTGGCACGCGACGGTGCGAGGCCGACAATCGCGGCTGATGCAGACGATGCGATGCCACTCGCACCAAAAGCGAGTGGCCTAGAGAGGGCTCAGCGGAGCCAGCGATGAGTGGCTATGGAGTTGGGCGATGCAGCACGAGGACGCAAGCGGGACGAGGCGGTGAGGGTGAGGGCGGTGCTGAAAGAAATGACAGGTAGTGTGAAAGGGGGCCCTTTTGCACGGGTGCTGCGACGTGGATGGAGCGAGACTAGGGGTCGCGAGCTGGTACGAGACTGACCGTGACGGATGCAAGGACTGATGCGGGGAGACAAGACCTGAGCCCAAGAAAATAGGTCCCAACTCGTTCGAACTGTTGGTGTATATGTCCGCCGTGAGCGGTTTCTGCGAGCGATCCTGGCATAATAGACTCATACCTGACTTCATCCGAATGTGTTCTTAGCTTTCCTCGCAGCTCGAGTAGTATGCCGGGCTGGTTGTTGACGTTGCAGAGGGGTATGAGGACTGCAGCATGCTTCTCTTTCAGGTCAGCACCAGTAGGAGGGTGACAGAAGACAAGGAAAACAGGTAGCCGCAGAGATTTGTTGGGAGAAGAGAGAAGGTGAATGGGGGAAGGTGAGTGAGAGTGAGTGCGTCTACATGTTCTCAGATGGCTCGGACCGGCGCATTCATAGACCAAAAGCAGAAACAGACACAACTAGAGATTTGTGTCGAATCATCAGGTGGAAGTGGGTGCGTCAGCACGTTCTTGGACACATATTCCAGACACAGGGTAAGGTTTAAAGATGAGATGGAGGCACTCGTACGCACACACAACCTGGTGGTGTTTAGGGTTTTATTGCCCGTATACCTTACCTGTGGGATTCCGTGCCAATGCCCAACTGGTGACACAAACTGCTTGAGACTGCCAATTGAGACAACGTTTGAAATCGAATCTATCCTACTGACACTGTACTATTATCATTGTCAATCCCAGTCTTTGAAAACAAGTTCAGCTTGGGGCTCTTCAGAGTCCGTGCATGTTTCGTCGGCCACAAGCATCTCACAGTACTCATTGAGGTCCACCTCTTCAATTTGTGACGAATTCGATGCTGTAAGGTCAGTAACATTCCTGCGCCAAGCAAACTTCATGACTTGCAGCTCTTCAAAACGCTTTGCCCCAAGCGAAGCCCGACGATCATCTGCTGCCTGCTTACTTGCTGAAAAGAGACGCTCACAAGGAACTGAAGATGCCTGGCAGGGGAGGACATCAAGGGCTATCGATGCGAGGGTGGGGTACAGTTGGGAATGGTCCTGTCACTAGATCAGAAGAATCCTTGATATTGAACGATCGGAAATGAACATACCTGCCACCACTGCACAATGTCGGTGTACTTGTTAACGTTTGCAGGCCTCTCTTTCAAGTATCGTCTCAATTCCACTGCCCACCCTTCACCATCATCAATCGTCACAAGTGTTTGGCGATATCGGTCGTATTCAGAAGCGATAGACATGGGAAGTGGGGTACTTTCATTGCTTGTTGGGAGTGGTTCGATGGGCTCACTGGCAGCTCTTGGACGCTTCTTGTAGTACCTCTCCATCTGTATGTGGCCACAGGTGAGATTGTGTATGTTCAATATAATTAAGTTACTTACCATCGTCTCCACAAGCTGAAGCGCTTCATCTTGCCAGTCTTTCGCATCTACATTCCCCACTGCAAGCTCCTTTGCCCACTCTTCTGCACCGCCCCAAGTTAACTTAATGTAGTCGAGTTTGTAATAGGGATGGAGAACTGTACCTGGGATCTTAGCTCAATAAACGGACATGGTGAAAAAACTTACCAAGTGCGAGAATGAATGCTGGCTTGCTGTCCAGGCGTGAGTAGTACTTCTGGAGCTTTCCTAATCCATCGCCGATGGCCTCCCTGTATAGGGCAAAGCGAACAGAGTCACGTTTTGCTTCCCATGCAGTCTGTAACTCCTCAAGGGCAGGGAGCGCACGCCAGAGTGTAGGAAGCTGCGCTGAGGAGAAGTATTGCTGAATATTATTAGAATCCTGTTGATGACGACACCAGCTTAGTTGGAATTTGTCCCAATACGAAGTAGACTCACCTTCAAGATATCTCTTGCATCCTTTACCCGTTCCCAGTCTTGATCCGTGAGTGTGAACGCTGACCAAGGAATTTTCTTTTCAATTTGGCCATTACGACGAATGGTGGTGATTGGGCCATACAGGGCGTCGGCTGACTGGAGAAAGAGATTGATAGGCTATAGATAAAAGGTTGATGTCTATACTATAAAAACAAGATTGAACTTACCTGACGGAGCTTAAACGCACGATCAAGCATAGAGTGAGCTGATCCCCATCGCACATTGCTGTGAAGGGGGATCTTAAGGGCTTCTTCGATTTTGGACTTGATTTGGAGTGTCTCGAAATATTCGATTCGTTGACCAGAAGCTTGAATCTGAAGAGGGAGTAATAAGTAAATTGAGAAGATAAAAAAAAAGAATTATACATACCTTAATAGCAATAGTGTGAATCAATGCAATTATGTCCAAAGACCCTCCAAGTACACGATTGCCAGGTAAGGATGGACCGTATTCCCATATGGCTGTAGCATTTTCAATTGCGGCAATCTTGGTGATATGGCTCATCACAGCAACATTTGCAATGTTGACGACATGTCCAAGGCACCTGAACAGACTTGGTGTTAGTACACTATTGAGCGAACAGAGATAGACAACTTACGGGAGCTGGTTCTCAGATGCCTTCCAAGAATCATAAAGTCGGTGATGATGGAGATTTTCAATAGTGTTGCAGGTGGTGTTATTGTTTGAGGTATTGTCAAGCGTTACGTTGAAAAGCTTTCAATTTCGGTGGTGAGTCACTAGTCACTTATCGGAGTTATTGGATCACCCACCTTTGATCCATTTTGGTTACAGATCCCCACGCGGTCACACAAACCAACGAAGTACCGCCCGAGATTCCAACCACTGTGATCTCCTGAAACTGGCTGGAATCCAACTACTTCTGAGCGTAACACCCACTTCTTGTCCTTCACCTCAATCCAGTGGGCTGTCATGCCCAGAAATGATGCCTTGTTATTGTCTGCCGTCCAACCATCTGCTGTCGCTGAAATTTTACCAGGTGCGGCCTATCCCTCCAGTGAGTAGCGGTGCACATGATCCAGTATTTCCACTTACCAGAATTTCGCTTTTTAGTGTTTTGAGCCATTCAACAAACTTATTGTGGATATACTTGCCCACCTCATGCACGCTTGGCAAGTCATGACGGAGAGTCCTTGGCCTCATCACAACAAGACAGTTCCGGAACAAAGCATTGTCCACAACTGCAAGTGCCCAATTATTGCGGTGCAGTGTCAGTAATATCAAAGCAAGAATCTTAGTGAGCATTACCTGGTCTCCACACACAATAAATTGTGATATTGCATGCAGGATTCCATCGCGAGTGAACTCTTGGGGCACATTCTGTTTTTTAAGCACCCCATCAAGTGTCGTTTGCGTCTTTCCCCTGGCTTTCTCTTCCTGCATTTCTTTCCACAATGACCGAGGGATTGCATGATGGTTCTCTGGTATGTTTCCCTTTGTGCAACGCTCCTTATAGAGCGTGTAATGTTGACGTATATGCACTCGACAGGTTGAATTCCCTCCAGTGAAAAAAGCCTTTCGCTGTGCTGATTCCTTCAGGGATGCTCTTCAACGTTGTGAGTTTTCCTATTTTGTTGTCCACAATATCCAGTACTTACCTGCATGGTCCACACCATCTTCCTACCAGTTTCTCTGATTTATCATTTTTCTTGAACTTAACGGATACACGTTGTGAGAATATCACCAGGAGGTCTTTAGTCGTATCCACTTTTAATGGCAGGCTCTCTGGAATCTTCCCTTGATGCCGCTCCTCAAGGTCACTTGCTGGCTAGTAAGGTATTGATATTAGTTTCTTTTCTTAACTGTTATCATTGACAACACACCTTATCACAGTCCTCTTCATCCATGTCCATGCCTTCAATCTCTTCGTCTTCCTCTCTGTCATCACTCTCCTCAACTTCTTCATCACCATTGTCTTCAACCCTTTCAATCCTTGCCTTCTTTTGTGGCCGGATCTGGGATTGTTCAAGTTCCTCACCAGTTGTATCATTATTGCTTCCACTGGTGGCACGCTTTTGACTATTACTTCCCTTTTTGGCTTGACTCTTGGTGCCGTTCCCACATGTGTTCTTTCCACCTTTCTTATTTGTAGGTGCTTTGCTATGTTGTTTTGCAGAACCTTTTGGCCTGGCCATTTTTTTGGGTGAGAAATGAGGTCAATGGTTAGGAGACGAAGACGTGCAATGGTTGTGTATATTATTGTTTGTCTTAGTGTATTATTTTTGAACTCTCGATCACAACTACACATACTTTGAGCTTATCTAGCAAACTTTGTAGTAGATGCAGACCTCAAAAATCCAGCAAAGGACTGGTTATGGACTGGTCTAAACCGGTCCTGGTCAGTCCTTCGAAAATGCCAAATAAGGTAGGACTGAGACCAAGGGTGGTTACATAACCACTGGGACCAGGACTGATGGTCCTGTTGGACCGGTTACAGTCCAGTCCGGTCCCTGGTCCATGTCTGGTCTTTGTGACTGGACCTCAAAGCACTACTTCTGCCACATGCTCCCCTACCCACAGGTCGCAACCGTGGGCCCCATTTACTTTGTTGAGGACAAGGAGGTTGACTTTGAACACGTGCTCCATGAGGAGAAACTCGTGCTTCCACCAAGCGTCTGCTGGACCACACACTGGCTTGCTGTCAAGGGCATGCAGCTTATCCCCGAGAACCCCCCAGCCATACCCCACGACGACCCTTCAATGACTGCACCAGGCACCACGGCCTCCAACAAATGTGCCAGCCAGCACCTGCCTGTCTCTGCACCTGGCTGTATGTGAATTTAGGTGAGTATTTTTTATTTCTTTTCTTTATCCTTGTGCTCATGTCTCCAACCCAGCCCATGCCAGCTAACACCTGCCCTGCCCACACACACCTGCCTACCATGCCTGCCTGTGCCTGGGACACCTTTATGGGCTGGCTTGCAGGATTGGCCAATGGTGCGGGTGCGCTAAGTGGCCAAAAGTAGTTACAGTAGTTGTGCTTAGTAGCTTATGTACTTTATCCACCTCTTTGGCTCATTAATACAGTGCTTAGTGTTTTGCTTAAGTGGCTTGATCACTCCTTAGACTCTGGCTTGTTTTTGCTTGATGTGCTTAATACCATGATTAAATGATTCCTTAATGATCATGCTTTAAGGATTTATCCAAGATTTAAGTGGATTATGTAGGAATAAGGATGATTTAAGAAAACGGATCGTATTGGCACAAGTAAAATTTCCTTAACAAAAAGTTGCTTATAGTGGATTCACAAAACCTTGGCATGCACCATTTTTGAAAAAAAAAAAAAAAAGGTCCAGTGAATAATTTTTTTCTGGGTGAATCCAGCAAACTCCATACACTGCTGTTCACAGAAGTGTCAGCAACTTAGTCATCAAAGTCACTTGTGGATGTGTTTCAAACGACTGCAGATAGTAAAATAAAGCATTATATTAGGGTCGTTCAAAGTTGACCATTATTGGATTCTTAAACTTTTACTTATTGGTTACTTATCGGCATTTACTGCCAAATCGGCAATAAGTAGATGTAATAAGTGGGAAATAAGTGACAAATAAGTCCAACTTTGAAACCCCCCTCCCCGGAAATTTACAATAAGTAGCCAATAATGAATTATTTTGCACACTAGTGAGGTTCGGCAATGGATCTCGGCACCTGACTGAGTTTGAATTGCACCAGAGTCGAAAACATGAAGTCCTTCCTGATACAGTACTCACTACGGTTTGCCATGCCCGCCATGTCAAAACGTTCACGTATGCTTGGAGAGGCGGTGGGCTTCCATGCTCAACAGAAACGGGCTCGCACCCTACACATGGCATACCAATTTATAGATGACCTCCCCAGCTCCGATGCCCA
>QLOT01000651.1:0-10971 GCA_003313875.1 Russula aff. compacta
GGAAATGAAGCATGCCACCCCCTGAGATGCACCGCACCGGTTTCCTTGCCGCATTACTCAGGGGACCCCCATTTGTTACCCACCGCTTCCACGAGTTCAAACCCTGCCCCCATAAAGACCTACCTCCCTTCAGCCACCGCTGCAAGCCCCATATCACGCACACCCACTCCCTCAAACACTGGTACTTTTGTAAAGAACGATACTGTTCGTATCACGACCACTACTAGTCCCTCATCATGTCTTCCCCTTCCTCGTACATCTCCGTCCAAAGCACCAGCCCACTCCCCATTCCGCCTCCAAAAGGCAAAGCCGCAACTCCTGTCATCTATAAGCAAGCCCCGCTGGAGATCCCCTTGGAAGTGGTGGCCATCTCTGTCCAGCTCAGTGTGTTCTCTTACTCCCCTCGCTCTGCGTACGCTGCCCTCGAATCCAGTGATCCCACCAAGACAGAGCTCCAGCTCGTCGCTAAAGGGCTGGCAGGAACTAAGACGCGATGTGAAGCAAGAGAGCGACAGATACAAAACGACATACAAAACCTCAAAAGAAGAGAAGAACATCTGGAAGAGCGTGAAGCAGACGTGGCTCGTCTTGAGAAAACCTACAAGCACTGGAGGGATCAAAGCCTCAGGGAAGACAAAGAAGATGGAGGAGTGCCAGAGGGATATGAGGAAAACAAGGGGCGTGTCCCAGATTTCTTTATCCCAGTCACTGACGGTGAAACCACTATTCACACCCTCGCTCCCTACATCCATCAGGACAGTTCCTATTGCCTGGGCACCACCGGCAAAGGAGAGGTCGTCTACAAACATGAGCTTTTCGCCACCGCTCGCCTCACCACCAACGAACAAGGGGACTATCCTGACTGGTTCTTCGAAGCCCTGGGAGACTCCAATTCCTTCCCAGACATGGTGCAGCATGCCGAAGGGTACAAAGACTGGGGACTCACAGCTGAGTTCCGTTGCTATCACCGCATCACAACTGAAATCATTGGCATTGAGGCAGAGCTTGCTGAACTCAAGGCGTCTCTTGAGGGTGATGTCACAGAGTGGCCCCATGGATGGGAGAGAACCGCTGTTGACAGGTTGAGGGAACGCGTTTGACCCCCAGGACTGGTAGAGCAGTCTAGGCCTGGGGTTGGTAACATACTGTTCGGACTTCTGTGTGGGTGTCCTAGGATCGGTCAGCTGTGTTTGTAAGGAAGTGAAGCGCCTCAGTAAGCCTCAAGGGCACATAGTAAGCAGTATTACGATAGCTAGGACGGTCTCAGCCCATCCTGTAGTGTACTTGTACCAGCAGAGTTGGGAGACGAGACTCTAAGTTGAGTCTCCTGTCCAATAGGAGTAGTGACTCGTGTTTCTATCGCTTCTAGGTCAAACCGTGGCTTGTTGGCCATATCTCAGTGTTCTGTGCCTACTCCTGTGTTTGCCGCGCGTTGCAAACGATCCTGGAGTCGGGGAAGATTCTAGTACTACGAACGAGACGCTCTCTAGCAGAGCCAGCTATTACGCGCCTCAAGTGGTTGAGGCTGAAGCTGAGTCGGACTTCAGCAGAGCTAATCTCTTGGACTGACTTGGTCTGGTGTCACTGCTCTCGCCAGTGACAGACTTGCTGTCCCACTTGCGCAGTGTCATTGGGCTCAAATGATGGTTGAACACTTCTGGAATGTCCGCGTGGACGAGCAGTGTGAAGCAGCAGGCTACTTGGCTTCTCGTGAATCGTTGCTCGACCTTCATTCTTTGACTTGTCAGAAGAATGGACAAATATTTGAACAAATGATCATACTATTTCAATTGCCCAGAATCCAAGCTCCTGATATATGAGCTCATAGCAGATACCATCAGGGGATAACCAGCACACAACGTCTTTGTCCTTAGAGTGCATTAAGCATCTCCAGCGTTTCTGCAACTCAGCGATTGCCTCTTTATGCAACTCCCTTACCCACGTGAATGCAGGATTTGACAATGCACTGTCTCTCAGACTTTCAATGGCAGTTGATGATGCCTTCTGCGCGCTGCTCAGTGTTGAGCAACAGGGAGAAATACACAAACATACCTTATTCCCCCCACTCTGACTAGTCTTAGACGAATCCGCACTGTCCCAGTCCACTCCGTCCTCAAACAAGATGGTGACAGGCTTTAGTAATCGAGTTGACATTTTACCATTTGGGAGCTTTGGCGGGACATGGAGACTCCTCATGCGATCCATGAAGATCTCAAATTCTTCCTCAGATTGAATTGAGATTGGTGTTTGCTTCCCAGTATCGATGCGGTAATGCAACTGCAAGAACTTGAGATTACACCGCAATTTTTCTGAAATGACACTGCGAAGTCCCTCTAGCGTGATTGATGATGAAATCTTGAATGGGCAATTGCTGCCATCTCGGGCCTTCATGACTGATGAAATGCTGAAAGCTGATTACTAGACATCAGCGAAATACAAAAGAAAAATAAAGAACAAATCCGTTGTACAAGGGGATCATAATCGCTGGTCCCAGATGTCAACGACACCATAGATTTATTCTTGCTGGAGCGATTGATCTTTGAGGAGGGTTTCCGAGCATTGTTCTTTGGGAGATTGGGTTTATCTTCGAATGACAATCGGAGGTGCTTCTGAATTGGACAAATCAACTCGCAGTCCGATTTCATATCGTCATCGTCATCATCATCGTCATTGTTATTGAATTGTGAGTTCGCCAGAGATCCACCTTCAGGAATGCCCTCATCCAAAAAACTAAAGAATATACTGGTGGGATCGTGTGATAGATCATTGAAGTTGTTGATGGGGTACAATTCCACGATGATAGGTGACAGCCCACCATTATCAGATGCTATAGATGTCATTTATTCAATCAACAACATAGACCATCGAATGAGAAGAATTACCTCGTTTTTCGCTCACTGGTTCCATGGATTCCGTGCAAGTACTCCTTCTCTTCCCCTTCTGATTATCCATGCTAATTTCATTGTCTTGGGTTCGAGAATGGCCAGGTTGTGTTGAATCGACATTCTTAGATTGCTGGGACCCTCTTTTCACTTGCGCTGAGGGAATACATGACCCCTCCCCAAGTGCAGCTTTGATGCACCTTGTACAGGCTTTAGAACCCTCTATATACTTGCATTTGACCTTGTGAGCCCGGCAGCGAGTGCAAGCTGGTGGCTTAGATATGATAGGGGCACAGGACGATGTAGATTCAGCTGTATTTGACGCATGTGAAAATGCGCTCCTTGTGGAATTGGGGATTACTTGCCTATTTTTTTTGTGCCCACACACGGTTTTTTGGCTCTCTTCCTTTTACCAGGCATTTGTGATAATCACAGAGTGAGTGAAGAGAAGGTGCAATTGGATTACGCTGAACAGAAACACGCCATCTTACTCATGGTCACATATCCCCGAAACATCAGGTTATCGGGCCGAGCCTCCAAATACCGATTTCTTTCCTTCTCATATTCTCACCCTCGGTCTATAATAGAAAGATTCTCCTAATTACTCCAATCATTTTGATACTTGACCGAAGGCAATCTGTTGAGTATTCGGCGAGATATTTTGAATTTATTTTTTTATTATTTATGCTCGCGCCAACTTATCTGAAAAGTACAATAACGCCGAGACCAGAATCAGGGACCGGTAGAACCGGACCGACATCTAACAGTGTTGAGTGCGAATCCAAACTCAGTCTTCTGGCCATGCACATAACACCTGCAGTAGTATCCACCGTGACCAGCAGCCGTCATCGCCAAAACCCCAATCTCAACAAAAGTTGATTGAGGACTGAGGTGCAGAGCGGGGAACAACCCTACTGCAGTTACACCATCGTTCTGCCCAAGCCATGTGGATGTCAGTTTTGGCAGGGTGATAATATCCAAGGTTCGTTTCAACGCCTTTCGTCACCCGTCTTTGATTCATTGACAATGAGAATGGAGCTTCTGCACGAGAACGCTTGCTATTGACTCGGCGGAGATGTTACCCTCGCGCCGTGCTCCAACATATGCGGACCCTGGCTCACGGCACTTTCTTCTTTCTTGGCACCCCTGGGCGAGACGCTTATATGAGAGCCAAGTCGTTCAATCGAATGATCACTTAATGGAGGTTGTCGAACACATGGACAATCCACCTCGGTCCAGCTAATTGTATCAAGTTTTCGGGGACCTAGATGTTAAGACGGCGGCTTTGACGTGCAGGTCCCAGACGACTCAATACTGTCTCCTTTCCCTAAAGAGTTTTCGTATACTGTATTTAATAGCATTTGATATCTCGGCCCTGGAATAGTGCACTCATCATTCAGGTTCGTCTCCTTCACTCTTGATCTTTTCGTCTACCTAACGACTTTTATAACGTCTGGGCACGACTAGTGGATTTGTTTTTCAGGTTTGTCCTGCTTCTTTCCTCTCCTCTCTTACACAACTAACGAACCTCAACAACAGGTCGACTACACCACGGCCTAGGTTAAAGTTGTCAGTTATACGAGGAATAAGAGGGGAAGAAAGAGACGAACATAAAGGGATAAACCTAAATGGCAGCCCACCAGTGACCTGTCGGCATCGACAACTAACCCTTAGATAAAGGAGCATGGCAGAAAGAGAAGATATCGCATAGGTTGAAGCAAGAAGAAAAGGAATGAGAGCACCTCACCATCGTCCTCGACTTGGGTGTCGTCACGTATCAACATTGCAAACTAGGCCTTCTTGGTACACTCGGCAAGGGAGTAGTATGGCAACACATAGGTAACGTGGGTAGAGTCGGCCTGGCCGGCCCTACTGACGTTACATATGCATCACCCTACTACTTCCTTCGACGCAGCCTGGTTGGCACTGCTAGTGAGCTTACCAACAATGTGACTGTCAGCATTACCAATGACTAACGAGCTGAAGCGAGAGGAAAGGCAGGGTCGACGAGACGGGTTTTAAATCCAGAGACGAGAGAGGCGGGGGTGAAACTGAACAAGAAAGCGCTTGAGAAAAAGAGTGATGATGACAAGAGTGGAAGATTGAAGAGGAAAGAGGGAACATCTGCGCCCTTTGGCGCATTCCGAGCGCATGTAAGGCCACGCCACATTCACGCGATCATCTTGATTCTCCCTCTTTCTTTGGTAAGACTACAATAATGAAATGAAACCGAGAACCTGCGACGGTACATTGTTTTCCTCAATGAGCCGTGTAACGTGACGGGCCGCGCAACGTGGGTGAGCATATGTACCACGCCGTTTTCGCCCGCTCCCGGGGCGGATCAGCTTAGTGGTGGTCTCAGCAGCACAGACTACAATCTGTGCGTGAGCGCGAGTCCATCCTGGGACAGGCTTCTGGCTGCTGCATTTGACAGGGCGTCCGTGTGGGGTGAGCAGGGTGAGTGACGAGTGCGAGTGCGAATCACTTGAAGAACAAGGAAACAAGATGACAGCGCGACCAGATCCGATGCATCCATCGCGAGCGGTTTTGTGGTTCCAGCCTCGATGCCGCGCTCGAACGCGCGTTTGCTGAAGACGCGAACCGCGTCTTGCGTCATTGGTGGCGCATATCTTTACGTAGTGGCGCTGCCGCATGCGGAGCGTGTTCTTCCAACGCGGCGGATTATTGAACCTTCGTTCAAGGGGCGCGATGTGTTCATGTCGGATTTTATCGGTGGCGAAGAGGGTGGAGGGGAGTGGACTCGCGCGCCGTACGATGTGCTCAGTGCGTGGGTCGAGTTTGAGGTCGCGAAGGGCGTGCAGGAGGTGCGAGGGGTGAAGTATGAGTCTGAGACGTGGATTAAGAAATCTGTGGGTCAAGAAGGGCTGATGACGGAAATAAAATTTGTCCGAGCGGGAAGATAAGACGTAATGAAAGAGAGAAGGCAGGCTCGTGGATAGCTGTTCCACAGAGAACGCACCGGAAAGAGGAAACGGTACAACACGCGAGGGAAAGAGTGAAGGGGTGAAAGACGAAGGGCACACACCGAAATTCGCAGTGGCGATACTGCTGCTGTCCTTCAAGGAGGCATATATACACGAGTCCCTACAATTCGGGGATATAGAAAATGTGATTGTCAAATGTACGATCTCATCGTTCAAGTGGTTAGTAAAATGGAGAGCGATGGACTAGCGAGTGTATTCTAGGGCGTACTGACGCCGCGTGGTTCCGACTAAAGTTGATCGTCCCTGCCTGAGGAGAGAAAAGGATCGTAAAAGAAAAAGAAGGAAGGAATGGCGAGAGCTGTGAAGGCGGCAGGTGATGCGATTAGTTCACCGGTATCTTTTGCCTGTAGACGATAGTCGAGAAATGGAGGGAGTAATCGAAAGGGGCAAGGCAGCAGGCGCTTGAAGGAGAAATAAATGTTTTTTGGGCTGGGGACATTGTGTGATGCGGTCACGTCGAACGCAAACTGTATATACGACCATCTGGTGTACATATTTTTGTGCTCGATGGTACGGTATCCGGACTCGTACGATTACGGCCCCTACAGCTGTCGCAGCATTAGGGCTGCCGTTACCATTACGCAAAAGACAGCCTCTGGAACAAACTTGGCCATGTGGTTATGTAATTCAGCAGTGAGCGATTAGAATTCCTTAATTGGGTAAACCGAGGCATTACGGGCCGCATACCGCGAGTGCTCCGATTTTCGGAAAAGGGCAATAACGCCTGAAAGGGCTACATACCGGCTATATCCAGACGATTTGAGCAGTTTCTACTTAGTCCTATACGTGACTAGATTCGTGTTCACTATAGAAAACTCAGACTCTTCTAGTAGGTACACTGTACAGTAGTATATAAGGACGCCCTTCGGGGCGCGTAGAATAACAACAGAAATAATATGCACTATCGAGGTCATCGTGTATTGACGTCGCAACCTAGGCCAGTGTAGCACGGCCTTGTGCTGCGAGTGTAGTAGCGCCCGAGACGTCTTGGAGGAGAGATGGGAAATAGGAAGTTACTTGATCGGTCTGGCATGACTCATGGACGAGGGCGCGGCAGATACGCGGCGAACGGGAAGCACGGAGTCGTCAATGGTATGCGAGGGAACGAGGGCGTTGGAGCGAGGTGAGATGAGGGGCGTATGCGCGAGCGAGGAGGAGAGGGGGAGGGAAAGGGGGGTTGAGAGGATGCGGTTTCGTGGGCGTGAGGTGGAGGCGAGGCGAAGCGAAGCGAAGCTTTACGAGACAAAGCGATGCGGGGCGAAGCGAGACGGAGCGAGAGGAGACGAAGAGACACACGAGAGAGAAAAGGGAAGGGGAAAGACACACTGAGACTCGATGGTATGAACTTATGCCATCCTCGAGTGAGGAGGCTGCTTAAATACATGTACTCCTACGACTCCGTAGTATCAAGGGGCCGGTGCGTGGCGTACGTGTTGTCAGTCGTTCGTATCGAGTGTAAGGAACAAATGTCAGTAAAAAGAACTAAGGTAACAAAAGGGGGCGCACTGGTCGCTGTTCGTATTGCAAAGGCAGTTAATTGTAGTAGCTAAAACTAGGAAAAATAAGCATAAAAATGGAAAGACGAAGGGGAATGCCTTGTTAGTGAAGGCAGATCTTGGGTGTGGAACGGGCGATGATTCGCTCTTGGTTGCCTTGCTCAGGCGTTTGAGGTTGCTGTAGCGCGAGGCGGGTCGCTGAGAGTGTAGTAGCGCCTGGGACGTCGGCAGAAATGTGTAATGTTCGTTTCCTGTCAGTCCAGCAAGACGGTGCGTCGATGCTGTACTAAGAGGGTGTCATACAAAGGGGAAATGTGGAAAGGAGGGTGCGCTCGTGGACGACGGTGCCACCTGGAGACGCACGAGAGACGAAAAGAGAGCACGCAGGGAAAATGAGAAAGATGGGCACACACTGGATTCCTTGGTAATCTCTAGCGGAACTACCTATGCCGTCCTCGAGCGAGGAGGCCTTAAATACAAGGTAGTCCTACGGTTTCAGGGGTATCGGGGCCGATGCGCGACGCCCTTGTAGTCAACGTCCATAGCGTTTGTAAGTAAGAAAGGATCAGTAAAGACACTAAGGTAATATAGAGGGCGCACTGGTCGCCGTTTTGTTGCAACGATCGTCGATCGTTATTGCCAAAAGTCTAAGAAAAACAAGCCTAAAAGGGGAGGTTGACGGTTGAATGGGCCGAATTGGCGAGCCCGGAGAGGGACCAATTGAGAGGCGAAAAGGAGCAGCAGGAAGTTGAAAAGAAATATGAGGGAAGGCTATTTGGTTTGGTCATGGTACCTTGCGCCGGTGGCAGAGAAGGCCATGTGAGGGTATCCGGAGGCTAAGAGGCGAGACGGTGAGAGTGATAGAGGCGAGACGAGTGAACTAGCGTGGTAAGTTGCACGCGGGTGGACTGGGTCTTGAAGCGGCGGGACGAACGATGATTCGCTCGTGGTCGTCTTGCTTAAGTGCGGCGATGTCGACGACGGTGGAGTCTTGATGGGGAAAAGCTTGAGGGCAACGAGCGTGCAGTCGTGGCGATGGGAGAATGGTGGTTCAAACTGTTCTCATCAGAGGCGGCGACCGTGATTTCCTCCGTTCGACATCAGGATATCAAAGGGATCGTTTATGCGCTAGGAGCGCATTTCGGTGTATTGTTGAGGCCCGGGTTTGTTTGGAGTGGGAGATCTCACATTTGGACGTAGTGCGACTATGCCAGCCTGTTATGCTGAGAATTGCGCCAATTCTAGCTTTACGTTGACATGTGCCATTAGCTTGATGGGTTATATATCTGCACAACGACCCAAGTGTAGGAAAAACGGGAGCGAGCGCGAGGGGAAATGCGAATGTATTGCTGATTGGGAGTGGGCAAACGCGCGCCCGTGGCTTGTAGCTGACGAGCGCTGTAGCGCGGCCGATCCGAACCGATCCGAAGGGCGCTCCGAAGGTGTTGATCCGCTGTGTTCCGAGCCTAGATCCGGATGTATCCTTACATTGCGGCGACGTTTGAGACGGCGAGGTCTTGAAGGGGGAAAGTCAGGAGGTGACGAGGGCGATGGGCATGAGGTGGGAGCTGGGAAAGGCCTTGTTGAAACGCTTGTCGATGAAATAGTAGGGTGATGCATATGTTACATCAGTTGAATCGGTCGGGCCAGTGCCGCTATCCTTGGCGAAGCCTGGAAGCTGCATGAGGCCACCAGGTGGATGTTTGAAGTTGGCACGGGTCCAGGTGAGGGTACATCTTCTCCATGAATTGGTCGGACGTAAACTGTGTGGTTCCTAGATATCGTAGTTAGACTAGATGGCCTTTAGTTAGATATGAGATATAGTATATCATACCTAGAGATACATCCATATGCATACCATACATTCCAAAGTAGACTAGACTGTAAGACAGTGCTACATGGGGTGCTTATACCCTAAGGCGCACGTTAATGGAATCGAAAAAAAATAGTATATCATAACGTACCGAGGTTTATCACGTTTTCTGGGAAACCATCCCAGACAGAAATTGGAGAGGGGTAGAGGAACGTGTCCTAGGACACGCTGGCTCTCTACTCCCCAGAACCTGCTGATATTATTGTTGCAGCACACGGCCGTGACCTTGGCATCGTTGCGGGAGTGTGTACTGTGCACCACACTCACTCAAAGGAAGAGTGGATTGCCAGGTTCCTTTCCTGCTTCGGCCAAGCGGGCGCGGTCAATGCTCGTCCACTTGAGACTAACGGAATTGAAGTTCACCTAGCTGGCGCCACATGGGTGCGATCGCGTGGACGCAGATTGGCCAGGCCTGCTTTGGGATGCGCTGGGCCTGGGGGCCAGTGGGTAGAGGCCAGACGGGCCCCGTGTGGTAGGAGATTAGAGGGGGAGCTGCAGAAATTGTTGTACCAACGAATGAATCGAGGTCAGTAATGGCGATGGTGGCGAGAGTGGGAGCAGCACTTCATAATCGCCCCATTTCATTTCGCACAACCTTCATTCCTTTCTAGTTTGAGTCTAAATAGCCATTTCCGCGTCACAATCTCCCGACTTGATTCTTTTCACAAGAGACAAATGGACATCTGACTCCTATTGTAAATCACGCCCACCCATCCACACCACACGGGATCCAGGAAGCGAACCACCTCACTTGTGATCTGTCATTGATCTGTACATTGTGATGCTGTTCCGCATCCTCGTCAACGTGACCATCGAACTCTGCACAAGCTACAGCGCAGCAGCAGCTGGTACTGGAGATGGTTCGCCAAGTACGCCAAACCATGGCGAAACACAGTGGCGGGGCCTGATGGCGGAGAGCGGGGGAGTGCCTGAATTGGTCCGAGCAGGACGGCGTCGGTAGACGAGACGAAGCTGGGTTTGAGGTTACCAGCCATGAAACCTCGTGAATGTTCAGAATTCGAATGTGCTGTCGGCGCATAATGCACTCAACGCCGAGTGCGGGCTGAAATGTGATCGCATTTGGCGTCGTGATTCATGCTCTCGGAGACCGTTTGTTTGCACGGGTTTCGGATGGCCAAGACTGGGACAGAAGGGGTTTTAGCGAGTCTCTGTAATTCCGCATCCAACCACGTGACAAACACGTGATGCGTTTGAAGTCCGACGATTCCAACAAGTTGGCGAATCACGTGGACGGAAACGAAACATTGGCGGGTCATGCATAGTTACATTTCTGGATAAAATAATTAAATTAAAATATATTGATTAATTCAAAAATGTCATCCACAAATCTGCAGATTGTGGACGAGCAGGGGAACGCGTCGAGACCCCTCTCGACGCGTCTCTGCTAACCCCAATGTCTTCCCCAATGTCACTATCGTCGCCTATATCCTCCCCTGCACCTTCCATCGCTGTGCCGGATGATGCCGGCCCTGAGTGCATCAATCCCGCCACCTCGTCCAGAATGGGAAGTATAACATACGATCGGCAAAACGGCTATAACCTGGAATGGGAATCCAGGGCCGACTTCGATCGATGGCTTAAACACGAGCAATCGGCGATTGGCATTGAAATACGACTATCTAAGTTACACAGGTCAAAAGCGCAACAGCAAGTCTATTCAACATCCGAGACATTCCGTTGCGCACGCAATGGAA
>QLOT01000654.1:0-16178 GCA_003313875.1 Russula aff. compacta
TATAAAAGCACATAATAAGGCAAAAGGCACAAACTGATCAAAGATAGTATTATCAAGTAATACATATGCATTCTCTCTTTTTACACCATTTTCATCATATAGCTTCATCATCTACATAAGTGGTAGAAGTTGTTAGTTTTTTCAAAGTATCAATAGTCCAATGCTCACCATGCTTGCAAAATCTTTACTATCCTGAGGAACCAAAGCCCTAGATGCATGCATACGCTGCTCCTCAGTATATGCTAGCCTTTCCTTTTTTTTGTCCTCTCCCTGTGGGTAGGGTACTTTTTTGTTCTTGGCAGCATTGATGTTGAAGTTGGTAGACAGTGCCATGAAGTTTGGACTTGAAGAATCAGGAAAATGAAAGGAATCAAAGGAAAGAGACCAAGCAAGTGGAAGATTAAGTTGTGGTTCATCTGTATAATTCATCCTATCACCATAATCATCAATATCTGATATTGGAGATGGTGGGCGACTGCTTGAATCTAATCTGGCAGAAGACAAGTAGGACATGAGTAGATTTTGGTTTATGATGTATAATGGTGCTGGTTCAGCTGGAAGCTGCAGTGGTTCAAGACATGACTTCCAGATCTCACGATCACGATCAAGTGACCTAAAAGAACTGGAAAAAAGGTGTGATGAGTTTCCTGGACTAAGCTAAAGAGAGTTACTTACTTTCTTCTGATGTTGTCAAAAAATGCATCTGATGCATCCAAATCATGGCAGTTGATATCACCTTGTAAACCAATTTCTTTCATATATGATGATGAAAACATTGTTGATAATTTGAGGGGAATGAGTCGTCATAAGTGGTCTATTAATGGGATTAGCCTTGTACAAATATCTTGTCCCATGTCACTTTCTTATTTGAGTTAATGATTTATAAAACTAAAGTGGATCATGCCAGGCCACTCACCAGGTTTTGGATGACATAATGTATTATAAACAGAGTCAATCAAGTCATATGGGGTGTTTGCAATATCGATACATTTCTGATGAGCTTGCCTGGCCACAATAATTATAAGCATATAGATTGACCCTAAAGAGTAGAATGGCATTCAGTTAATGCCTATCCATATAAAGGAGAACTTACCAGCACCAGCAATTACTGCATACTTGGTACCATATGTAACCCAACTACAATATGTTGATTCTTTTGGGGTGCCATGAAGATGCTGGACAAAGCACTGGTAAACTCCAGCCACACCCCTAATGTTATGCTGGTGCATCAGGCTACAAGTGGTCCAGTAAGAGCAAGAAAGCAGATTTAATTAGACCACATACCAATTATTTTTAGCAGCAAGCTGCAACATGTTTATCATTGTGACAAA
Organism: Russula aff. compacta; assembly: GCA_003313875.1. Lineage (NCBI taxonomy): Eukaryota > Fungi > Basidiomycota > Agaricomycetes > Russulales > Russulaceae > Russula > Russula aff. compacta. The sequence goes on from QLOT01000654.1 coordinate 1,332, forward strand.
CTCTTTACCAGCAGCCATCTCTATGCTCCTTTGGCACCTTTTCACCAAAGAATGAAGGGAGTCCAGCACAAATGCACCATCCTCATTATCCCAAGGTCGCCCTTCAATGAGGGCTTTCATAGACTGAATCCATGAGTGCGTCGACGAGTCAGATAAGTTACTGAGTGTGCCTTGAGATAATCTGGAAATCAGCTCTGTCGCTCTCCCAGTGACTGTGCCTGCAGGTGTGCTAGCTTCCTCCCATCTTGAGTCCTCATCTTGAACTGCGTGCTTGCTTGTCGATTTCTTCTTTTTCTTATGCTTTTTACTATTCCTTGGAGAAATCCACTGGAGATGAAGCACCTCTCCTTCTCCTTCTCCTCCTCTCATGCCGCCACTACCTTCACTACCATATGGTCCAATTTTCTTGCGTGCCTCAACTCGATTTGATCGGCAAGTACTTAATCGCTCAGCTGCATTTTGGCTAGTATTCAAAATGTCAGCAGCAGCTGCCTAATGTAGTTTGAAAGTCAGGGTGCTGTAAGATTATTTCAAAAGGGTGTACTCACAGGATTTATAGTAGAAAAGGACTGGTCCTCTTCAAGCGCTCCAGCAAAATTGCTACGACAAGCCACAGGTGCAGTAAGTGTACTTGTGGCAGGTGTGGGATGGATGGGAGATTGAGGGTTAGGAGAATTTAAGTATCCTGAGCCATTGAGTTCATCAGAGTTGGGGCCGCTGTCGACATTAACAGACTCAAGGTTTGCAAGGATTGTCGTCAGTTCAGGAGGTAGACCTTGAGAACGTTGAGACCTAAGATAGCCAAGAAGAGCCAAGACTTCAGCCTGCCCAAGTGTATAAGCCATTGGGAAAATTTGAAAAGAACCAGTGGATGGGACGTGTCCGTAATAATGTGGTGGATGGGAAGTGGATGGGACGTGTTGGTAAGACTATAACGACGCGTGACAACACGTCCCAAAATGGAAAACTTGATATGGGTCATATCAAGTTTTCCTTTTTTGGTAGCCTTTACATTTTGCGACAGAACACAATAATTAAACAACACAAAGAGAACTACGATACATGCTAAGCAGACATTATGATCTTAACATCATAGTATCACCAATCTTATATGCTAGATTGGGGAGTATTGAAAATCGATGCAAGAAGCTTCCTTAACATCCTCATGTTCCTATACATCGCAAGTGAGAACGAGAGCAACATGCTTGTGTTCTTTGCTGAGGAGGTGTTCGGTCCATGACTATACTAAAGATTGAGGAAGAGAATCAGATTTTGGAATAGATGTAAAGGCGACTGAGAAAACTTTCAGTGTATTCGAAGAGGTCGACTAATGCATCATAGCTCACACTGACTCCAGCAGCAGCCTGAAATACAGGGATGTTGGAAGGGTTCAGTTCAAGAAAGGACATAAAGATACATACAGTGAGGAGAACATCGATGCTGCCGAGGATCATGTCTGTTGGTTGAGATGGCACCTGGAGGTGGAAGAGTAAACATGAGATCAGATAAGACGAAATCACTCACAGAGCTGATCATGCTAGCAGCGGAGGCAAGAACACCAGAAAGTATATTCAAAACCTGGACAAGTGGTTTGAGACAGTTGATCAATTTGTGATTTCCATCACGATAAGTGAGGAACTGGTTTGCTCTCTCTTGAACAAGGTTGAGGATGGCACTGGGATCGCAGCAGCTCTGGAGGGATTGAACAAAAGGATTTGTGGCAAGGTCTATGCCTATTTGCCTTTCATAGAGCGTCTGCATGCTGTTGCTCAAACACTTGCAGCACCGGCACAGTGATGGCAGTCATGGTGGTGGCGGCAGTGAGCATGATCTCCTCCTGTCAATATTGAGCTCAATGACCTTAGTTGACAGCAGTAATGGAAGTACGAACTGTGCACATAAGAGAGCGGGACTACTGAGGACTTGAGAGGGCATGGCCATCGCCGCTGTGAGGATGCAGTTGGACATGGCATGATACTGTGCAGACACCGTAGAATGCTCGCATGAACCATGTTGGAGCCACAATGGCAAGGAGATCCATATCTGGAGCACATGCATGTGCATCGGAGGACCAGGCTTTGGACACCATCCCCCAGCGCATGGTTATAGGAGGTGAGAGCACAGAGACAGCGGAAGCGGAAGCGGACCGCCATCAAGAAAAAGACAAGCACCGTACACCGTGCCCACCGAAGAGGCCTTCAGCATCAACGATGTCCGACTTGCCGGGTAGTGGCCTTGATGAGGTCATGTCAATGCATTCAAACAGTCTGGTCCATGGTCGGCATTGAGCAGGGGATAGAGGACAAACGTGCACGCTGTGAGCACATCGCACTGAAGGGTATCAATGAAGTGCTTGCAAAGCAAAGTGGCGTGCCCCCTCTCACCCCCTCTTTTTTTGTGTGGGGACGAGGAATCAAGAATCATGTCATTGTCATTGCCTGCTCCTTTAGACTGGCAGGCATCTGCGAGGGCTTGCATATATCCTTCAGTCCCGCCTATAAACTTGGGCACGCCTCGGCGAACTCCCTAGGGGCAATGACGGTGGTGGCAGTGCTCATGCTCTCAGCAGGCTACGGCTGAGACGCCATGCTATGCATGGGACTTGGCGGCCCGCACGGTGATGCATCTGTGATGCTTCGTCCGGAGGAGAATGCTGGCCAGCCCATGGTCCAGAGGCTCGTCGTGTCCTCGTGGTAGGAGTTACTCTGAAGAGATGGACAGTGGTGGCAGGACGGGAATAGGAAGGGCGAAATGGCTATGCGGGGTTCAGGTTGGATGATAGAAGGAGTGGTTGGTGTACTCGATGCCAACCGGTATGGGCGCAGTCTCGTACACGACGTACCGGTTTGCGCCGGGGTGCTGAAGATAGGGGCGGTAGTGGGGTTCACCGGGCGCATCAGGAAGGGGCATGAAGCCAGGTGAGAGGTCCCCAAGCGCGGGAAAGAGCGCCAGCTGGCGTTCTTCTTGCGCTTGTTGTTGTTGATGTGGGAGGGGCAGCAGTGAAGGTTTGTTGCGTGGAATAAAAATCTCCATCGTTGCCATAGGCAAGGGGCATTCCGCATGCTTGGGGCTAAGGAGGTCTGGGTGGCGCTGCATCTTGTTGTTGTCAGAGGAAGGCGGGGAGTTGTTTTGTGACTGGGAGGAAGACGAGAAGGAGAGGATGGGTCAGGTTAGGAGGAGGTTGTAGAGGAGACGGTACACACAGGAGACTCGATGGAGATGCCGATGCTCATTTGTGTGCACGAACGCTATGGCCAGTTTGATGTTGGCACCACCTGCAAAGGCGCGTCATCCTTGTCTTGTGTTGTGCTTGAGACTGCGCCATGTACATGTCATGCCGTTGCGGGAAAAGTGGAGGCACATATAGTGGTTGGGACGGCATTGGGGGTTGCGCGGCAGCCTGGTTTAACGGCCCTGGAAAAACGAGGTTTCGTGGGTGTGGTGGACCCCAAGTCTGTCGGTTCTAAAAGCGAGCAATGATCAACAACTGAAGATCAGGGTGAATGGACACTCTTACTCCATAAGCAGCGGGCCTGCGCAGCGGGGGCGAATCTGTTTGCGAGGTATGGGCTCAGTTTGGGCGGCGATGTATTCTAGCTCGTCTTCCTCAGCAGGGGGAGGCCTGATGTTGGGGGGCTTTCATGGCTGGTCAACAGGAGCGAGAAGATCGAACTCGGAGAGACGCGTCGAAGCGTGCGAGTTGTTGAAGGCAACCTGGGCAATGCGCTGCAGAGGTACGTTCATCAGTGGCTGGACAAAGGTCTGGCGGCGGAGGGCGTGGGAGAGGTGGGTGGCATCGTCGCAAGTAGGGGTGGCAGGACCCAGGTCGTGAGGTGGGGTGGCAGCATACACTTGTATGAAGTTGCGGCTCCGGGAGGCTTTCAGAGCTCGCAGAGCAGGACCAAGATCCAGAGGGGGTGGTGTGACATAGGTGTAATCCGGGCTGCACTATCATCGAGACATGGAGAAGGAGAAAGAAGTGGCAGAGGAAAAACAACTACAGGACTGCCACCCTCTGGAACGCGAATGGGGTCTGCCAGCTCATGTGGTGGGGAAGAAATATGGAGAGTTGACCATCACCGGTGGTGTCTTGGGCATAAGGAATCCAGTTGTCGGGGGGGGTACGAATAGCTGGGTGGTGTACGTGTGGACGGAGATGGATGCGGTGGAAGCAGAGTAATGGGCTGAATGATCGGAGGCATTGAATCGTGACGCGTGACGTGTGACAGGTCATGCCGGTCATGTACGGGCGGGAATGGCCCGGCGTTTCAGCAGTGGGCGTGATCGTGATTGATTGTTACCGTAGTGATGGCGAGGGCAAAGGCGAAGGCGACGGCTGAGCGCGCTGAGCGCTGAGGGGTGTCGTAGCTGCATGTCAGGTGTGCAGCTGTACTGTACCGTGCGCGGAGCGCGGATCGGGGCCGGTGCCAGTGCCAGCGGCACAATCTCGGGAGCTGCCACATCTGGTAACGCCGTGTGGGTGACAGGTGGTGGCACAAGAGCGGAGAGCCGCTCTTGCATTCGTCTGGATAAGGGATATCAGTAACGTACTTTAATATGAGTGGCCACTTGACGATTTGGTGGGTTCCACGCTCTTACAGCATAACTGTATCCTCTTCCTAACAGAACTCCTCAGGAGTCCAGACAAAGACACTCACTTGTCCAGAACGAAAGCGAGATTCAGAGAATGCTTAAAAAGAGGTCTTCTCTTCATGGCGGACCTTATCTTGTCAATTTCTAACGGCTATACGGCAGACCTATTTTCATCCGCGAGTCAGGGGCTCGCCTTGACTCATCCTCTTCACCTGTGCTCCCCCCTAAATCTTTCGGCGGCAGAACTAAAGATAGCGACGAGAGGTGCGGTCTGCCTATCATATCTCCAGACCAGACTTCCTTATGACCAGCTGACAAAAGACCGCGCCCAAACGGCGCAGAACATCTTGTTCACGTCACAACAGGATATTATCAACTCCGCCATGCTTTCAAAGCGCAAGCTGACACCCGGTGGGTATTTGTCGATTAGATTCAAGGCTCTGTGAGCTGTTTATCCTTCCGTCACTAACTAATCTGTCCTGATTGAATCAGCCGCATACAGTCAACAATCGACCATCTCTTCTTCGACACCTCGTGACTATGCTGGGTACAGGCAACCTCGCGAGGCTGACAGGGCAAGCAATGGCGGATCTGACGAAATATCTAACGGACCCACGATGCGCTTTCAACGTTGGCGTAATGCAGAAGACATGCTTCGACGCGAATCCCTTCATGAATTCGTCAAAAAGGTTTCGCACACTTCCGCAAACTATAACGTTCATACTGTACCCCGACTTTACCCGTCCTTTGGCTCCTCCCTTCTATTGTCCCTGACGACGACGACGAAAACCTATCCCCTCGTGGGACCCCTCGACCATCCGCGTGCCCACACCCTCCCGACACGCCCAGGCTTCTCGCTGCGGGCGCCTTGAATGGACGTCGTCTCCAGTTGGACATAGACCCTCGAAATCAATCACATACCCGCCATTCGGTTCTTCGCCCTTGGTTACATAACTACCCAAGACCCCTCTCTCTTCTTCGGTTTCCCCGGTCCCAATCACCCGGGAAGCCGCTCTTACCTCACACCTCACGGGCGAGACGTGGACGTGCTTCTTTCTCGCTGGCCATTACTGTAGGCCCCCTTCGAGTCATCCGTCACCCACCCACGCCGTCACCTTCAATTCTGATGAGATGAGGATCCGATGCTGAAGCGCTGTGCTTGGCTGACCGTCTCAGTCGCATGTATACGCCACACACCTGCGCAGCGCTACAGTATTCTGAATACTTCTGTATTGCAGCCCTCGAACTGAATCCCGCCCAAACGGCCCTGAACGTGGTGCGTGTTGATATACAGTACAGTACTGTACTCCGCTGATGCCACGTGTTCGCGTAGCTTTTTGAAATGTCTTAATTTAATTCGTTCATCCACGCCCCATTCCAAATCTCGGATCCAAGCGCTCTTGCACGTCCGCACGTCCGAAAACATTCCCACTATGCGATAACTCCCATCTCATGACACCGCGCAGTTGCCCTATGCACCGTTCACAGCCTTCGCGTCTTAGACAAACCGCAGTTGCTCCGCGCCTGGACGAGACGGACAACCCGTTTGCCGTTCTGTGTAATGACATGCTCGCATTCATAGAACGCAGCCTGAAACGTGTCAGATGTGTCGCGGAATACATTAGTGCCAGTATCGGGCAGGAAGCAAACGATGCTGTCGACGCGAGAGGGTTCGAAGTCCTTGCAAACGTGGGAGGGGCCAAGATCGCGCACGCTCTCATGGACGAATCTGCAGCGCCTTGCTTACAGCCGGCCGGACGAGTTCCGCAAGGTGCGTTTATTCCACTAGATCTCCAGATTTTGTGAGCAATGTTTGGCCTGTGAAACAGAACCACGAGACGGCACAGTCGTTCATACTACCTTGCGCCGTCTGCCCGCGCTACTCGAGTGCCGACAGCACATCCTGCCTTCTTGGTATTCGAGCGACGTTGGCAGCTGCCCGTGTATTTTCAGCTGCGAAGGAAGACATCGTTACACGCCTTATCTCATGAGCATGTGAGCAAGGGACCGGAATCAAACTTGAAGAAAGGTTTGTCAGCTCTATGCCCCGAGTTTGGGATGTTGGTTCTGACGATGATGATGAGAGTAGCATAGATCACACGTTTCACGATGTCCTCGTTGGCCGCAGAATAGTCACATGCAGACTGGGACTTCCATGTGCCACAGCAGCTCCCCGCGCCTGGGGATTTACCCAAGATAACCTCGCGGCTGTCGACACCGGCCACACAGGCCGAGTGAACCGCTCACGATATGTCGTTGGGTCAGGTTCGTTAACTTGCAATCACCCGTGCACATCGACTCAATGCTTTCTAGGAAGTTCTGGGCCATCCAACAAGGTCTTCGTGCACTCAGCACTGGCGGAATGAAGATGTGACGGCATTCTTTGTCGAATTGGATGCGCTCAAGAGCTCTACCTGTGAGCTTGATGGTGTTTTTGCTGATCCGGAGACAATTGTTACTCTTTAGTACTTAGTAAGACAGCAAATGCGTGTCTGCAGACATCACAGAGGTAAGTGTTATGTATGTATCGATGTCACATGACCTTGACTTATCGCCAACTACAGCATCCCCCCCTTTGTGCCGCCTGGGAGAGGGTCTGGAATGCAGGACATGGCACTGAATTATTATCAGGCTCAAGCGTTTCGGAGAGTAGGGTGGTACACCCCTTCGTTGGGAGTTGTGGCTCACGTGAAGTTCTCGGTTGTATCAAGCTCGATTCCTCAAGCTCGGGTACTGGGAGGAAGATCAATTGTGCCAGCACCGTGAAGTCAGTCAGCGAATCCATATCTAATCGAGGTAAGTTTTGCTCGTTTTGTACCCTTTCCCCTAATCATTCAACGGGCCATAGTGTGGCAACGAATTGAATCCTTCTTCGGGGGTCAACCAAGCGACGGATCAGCGCCTGATACATGAAGGAGATAGTTGCCACCGGCGCAGACACGTAGTCGTGGGAGGGATTTGCGAACTTTTTGAGGGCGCTCCTGTCCGTCCTCCTTGTTCTTGCACCGACAGCCACTGCAAGCCTCACATTTCATCCCCAGTTAGGCGAATCAGGCAGGGAGATTGTGAAGATGGTGAAGCAGGAATTGAACCCTTCTTTTTATATTGTACGGTGGATAGTGGATAGAAGATAGAGTCGCTCCTCGTTTCACCTGTTTGTTGACACACCAACACATACGGATTCACGATAAGGGACCATATAACATAAGTTACTAGACCTTCACATCAAACTCAGACCTAAGAACCCGCCACGAACTCCATCTCATCTTCTGTACTGTACGATCCCTGATGCTCAGCTCGAGTCATTAGAAGGGGATCGAAGTGCCGCAAAAGTTGTTCTTTCTCTGCCGCTACTACTTCATCGCGGTATAGCGCGTTGTAGGCTTTCCTTATGTCGTATTGATCAGGGTGATATGTACGGTCGAGCAGATGCTGATATGATAGAAGATCCTTGCCGATACAGGGGAATGTTTGAAGCGACAGTCCTGCACACCAAATATCATAAGCAGTGTACGTGTTGGAATTGCGCGCACGCGTCGGCTTCGAGGGTCGAGGAGCGAATATTATGGCAGATTGCTTAGACTTGAGGGCAAACACCATCCGGATAACTGGTCGTGGTGCATTTCCTTGGTTGAAAACATTGACGTCGAAAGGATCCATCGCGTTGAACAGCCAGTCCTGAATGTTCTCATCAAAAGTGGTGTCGTTCTTCACTTGAATAAGAATGGCTGTCACCGTTTCATGAGAGAGTATTTCGCCAGAAAAACAGACAGGCAGGACAATGTCGACCCCACGTTGGTTATTAGCGCAAAGTAACATGGCTCCACGGGTGATAAATCTCCAAAGATATTTCACGTTGATCAGGTCCGCATCCTGGACCTTCAAAACGTGGTTGAACCACATACGAGCGTCATTAAACGCTTCTGCCAAGGGCTTTTGTTCGTTGTGGGCACGTGAAATAGATGGCAGAGCTGTCGCTAAATGGACAGCCGTCTTTCCAAGTAACGTCTCCAGGAAGTCACAAACTTTGATCCACCTTCGGCTCATGCTCCTTGCTATTGCATCGCGCGCTTGCAAGATGAGCAGAGTAGCGACCAGTTCACCGCGCTGACCCCAATCGATGTATTTGACGTCCACGAAAGCCAACAACCGTTCCACAGGACTCATCCTAGTGGCAAGCATGGCCTGGCTGGCGGCCTCGGCCAGTAGCGGTTCGGAACCGACCGTCGTAAACAGTTGTTCAAAACCGCTCGTTGCCATAGTGCAGAGTTGCATGTGATGCCCGACCTGCGTGCGTACTAGGTCGTGCACAGCTGGGTCCGCGAAGTTGAACTCCAGGGGAACACGCACAGACAAACACGCGAGGGTCCGGTCAAGGCGACTTATTGGACAATCTTGCTCATCCTCGTCAATGTGGTTCATGCCACCGAGCAGCTTGAACTGGGCAAAGGACAAGATTTCCCACCGAATGGGACCTCCTTCTTGTCCGGCGTCATAACGGGAACCAAATCTGCTCGAGATAAGCCACCAAGTAGGGTGAAAGTGGAAAGAAGCACGTACAACGGACGGCCTAAATGGCACATCCACTCATCCGTCACAACATCGCTCAAAGTAACCTTGCCTTCGACTGCAGGGTATGCAAGTTGGTCAAAATCGGTCTCCGTTATAGGAGGCAAAGCGTTGACCAAGTGCGTAACTGGAGAGGAGCGGTCGAATTGTGTCGCCGGTGAATAGGTGGAGATGAACAAGGAAAATATAGGGAGAGCGACAAGTGCATTCAAGACTCGATGTAGCTTCGTGAAGATGGACCAACTCTGACCGCCTATGGGTTTCGTTAAGTCATAGGACTCGTCAAAGGCCAGGATGACGAGTGGCCTCCTTTTCTTGTGATTGAGACGCAGGGCGTCGTATTTATCCACAAAGCAAGACAGCGCAGTTCCTGCATCGTGCACTTCCCGATCATGTCATGTGCCGTTAGAATAAAATTCCAGGGATTGGAGTGTAGGAGACCGACCATAGAGAATATGTTCATCTCCTGGGGAGCTAGCCGACTTGCCGGTGGTCGGGAGTACTTGGCCCTTTGCCAACTTTGCAGGATGGTCACGTCCGTGCAGCAATGAATAGCCATAAATACTCACCTTTTCGGCCAGCCTGACAACCTCATGAAAAAATGATTTACGATAGGTATTTGTCTCTTTGAATTTTTGACCCTCTGTCATGCAGAGACGAAAACAGGAGGCGAGCTCTCCCTGTCGCCGTTGAACGTTGGCAGGCCGTCGGTCGGGTTCTCGTTCGATTAACTGGGATAAATGGCTAATACCTGAAACATCGTCAGCCCATCGCTCGCTCTAGCAGTGCTTATACGTTACACACAAGGACAGTCCTCCTGAATGCTTTCTAACCGCCTCAACGTAACGTTCAGAAGCGCGTAAATGAAATGATGAAGTCCCTTCACGACATCACTTTGATTCTTGTATTGAAATGAAAGTAACCAATCGCGTAGCTCTTCATCAGGGGGCGGGAATCCTATCATGGATGCTCAATCAAGATATTGAAATCAGAGAGAATGAGCAATACCATTGGACCCTGGCTTGCGCAGGCACATAGGAACAGTGATAATCCTCTTCGCAAGTTCATCCACCATGCGTGACTTGCCAGTTCCCGACGAGTTCATGATGTTGCAATACTGTGCATATACATCGTGTTGAAGGAGATATAATGAGATCGTATTCAAGAGTACATCGGCGGCTTTGCCTTGAAATTCCCTATCCCATGATGCTAGGGTCGCTGGGGGCATTCAGCGACATGTGAAGAATCTCAATTTCGAAAGTGAGACTCACCATTGGCACCTGGGTAGTCAATGTTTAGATCTATGAACACTTCCAATTCCGACGGTTGCGGAGGCTGCAAAATCTCTAGATAGGAAACAAAAATAAACATGACTACGAGGAAGGAATGGAGAGAACACAGACTGAGAAGACGAATTCTGCGAAACGACCTTTCTTCACAGCATTTGTCCATTAATGGGGCCAGCCAAGGATACATACAGAAGAGTTGTGTAACTCTTTCCCCTGAGTTTGGTGATTCGATGCTGTACTGGCGGTCGATTTGATCATAATCCTTGGCTAAGAACTGGAGAAGAGCAATGTGGTATGGATGAAGAGCACCCTCATTTCGTGTGGAGTCCTTGACAAGGGGAACCCGATCGTCTAATTCCCGGTGCTCTTCCTCAGAAATAATGCCTTGCATAAGCTCACTCTCTGAGCAAGAGGGAACCGCAAGCATAACACCACACTTCTCTTGCATTGGAATGATGGTATCCAGCTGATCCAGCTGGACTTGGTCAACTCATGGTTTCTTGCTTCGGTGGTTTCACATACTTGAGAGACACCTGCATGCCCAATGCCGCCAGCCACCTCCGTTGATACGCAGGGTTGTTCTCTGTCACCCTGTCCTAACAATTCCTGATTCACTCTTGCTTTTTTGCTTTTAGGGGTTGCACCTTTGGCACTGCGTTTTTGGTTGGAAATTTGGGAGTACATATTTAAGGAGTCGGGGCGACGTGACACAACCAGTGATTAGTGTGCTGTGCTGTGCCCGGCCCGGCTTTGGCTAGGCCCGTGAGAAGCCCAAGCCCCGCACCCCCAAACCTGGCCCCACCCCCGCGCGCGATCGCACGCGATCTGCATCCGAGCGTTACCCATCTAGTCATGTCCCAGGACATTGCAGCAAACTCACTTCCGAGAAGGTGGGAGATGTAGACTGAGACATAGTGATCCCTCCACCCCGACAGTTTCCTGCTTATGAGGGCTGCTTGCTCGACAAGGTCGTATATCCCATTTGGCTCATGGCAGATCTTGGCGCAGTTACGAATCCGGCTGGGATCAACTTGTGGTCGTCAGAACTAATGTGTATAGGCTTGTCCTTCACCTACACGTCACCTCTCTGACACACTGGTTGTTGACATCGCGCTCCCTCTCATGACCGGGTTCCACTCTCTCCGCCGGGCCGATTTATAGCGAATGCCCTCTTGCGGGGGTTTGATAGCACCATGCCGCCGTATCGCGAGGCTTAGACCTGAGGGGGAGCGCATAACCTGCGCCCTCTTAAGGGCAACAAGCATATCTCATCCTTTATCCTTAATTTCAGCTTTTATCAAGTGGAACGAAAACCGACAGACGAAACCGAAAACTATATGAGTGTGTTCCCCTTATTTACTCACGCCTGGACTTCCGCTCGGACTTCCGAGGATTCACGCCTCCATTTTCATGTCCCCCGTCTGCTCCATTTCTGTTACATTCCTTCCTATTCTTTACTCTGTACGTCTGTACGTAACGAATAATTCTTGAATCCATGTACGATAGCGACTTACGATCTGCAACATAACCTTCCAAAAACGACGTGCGAGATGTGGCACAGGGGCGTTCCTGTCTCAGTATGTGGTTATTGCTGGCGATAGACAAAGACATCGTGAAAGGTGTGATCTATGCTACTCTCATCATCATCACCATCACCTCAAACTCGGGGCATAGAGCTGACGAAACTTTCTTTCCATCGCAGCTGTGGATACACGGGCAGCTGCCAACGTTGCTTGAATGCCAAGGTACACTGTCTCGGTAATCGAGTAGCGCGGGCAGACGGCGTAAGGCATTGACGTCTCGTGGTTCAGTATCGCAGGCCAAACCTTGCTCAACAAAATCTGGAGATCTAGTGAAATAAAAGCACCTTGCGGAACTCGTCCGGCCGTCCGGCTGCGAACAAGGTGCCACCAGATTCGTTCATGAGAGCGCGGGCGACCTCGGCCCATACCACGTTTGCAAGGACTTCGAATCCTCTGGCGTCGACAGCATCATCATTTGCTTCCTGCCCGATACTGACACTGATGTGTTCCGCTACACCCAGGACACGTTTCAGGTTGCATTCTATGAGTGCGAGTATGTCATTAAGCAGAACGGCAAAACGTGTTGTCCGTCTCGTCCAGGCGCGGAGCAGCTGCAAGCACACCCATCGAAGGGGTTTGTCCACGACGCGAAGGCTGTGAACAGTGTATAGGGCATCTGCGCGGTGTCAGGAGAAGGTTATCGCATGGTGGGGATGAAGTTTGCGGGAGGAGTGTGCGAATTCATGCAAGGCGTATCGAAGCACGTCTTCTGCATCACGCTAACAAGCTTGGATCGTGGGTCGGTAGACCTTCCATCAGATTAGCCATGTGTGTTTTGCGGTGTCGGAGAAGAGCGGAAGAAGGTTGACCAGAGTGAGCAACAAGCCAGTAGCAGAGGCGAGCGAGATAAGGTATGAGACAAGGGCACGGAAGAGGAAGAGGGAGAGGTAGTAAAGCAGAGCAGGATGAGCTAGGCGAGGAGCGAAGGCCTCGGACAGGAGCGGGTTTTTTACGGCTCTGGTAACCACGGGAACCGGACCCACGGACAAATAATACCAATGACTTTCCCTAAAGACCCGATGGCTCGATTGGACGACCACAACTTCACTCATCTGCGTGGTGGACATATCGTTTGTGCAGGAGAGAAAAAGTGAGTTGAATAGCAGACACCTGTATTAGAATTCCAGTAATCGTGAGGTTGTAGTGGATAGGAGATGACAATGACAGCGATCCCTGACTCGGAGTCCCACACTATTCCCAACTACGTTACTAGTACCGCGACGTTGCATAACCCCCCAGTTATCTCCTTCGTCTTCAGCATGCTACTAGGCCAGTCCTGGGACTTGTCGCGTTTTCTGAAGAACTCCCCCCGGAATGTCGCGCAAGCGATGGATTAACCGTCTTTTCGCCACAATATGCTCGGCAAGCTCGGGCTCGCCCATCTGGCATCTGCTTCTGGCTTTGCATTCGATTATTTTTTTTCGGATCTGAAATCACTCAGCTTGATCACTGATGTGAGGCTTGTGGATGACTGCCAGTGAAATGCGGTAGATGTTATCACAGCACACATTCTACAGTACAATGCTCCCGCCAAAGTTTTTGCCTCACCTTTCCTCCCACACGACCAGTAGCATTTTTTTCATGCCACCGATGCCACCGCAAATTCAATGCCACCCGCTCATTGTTTAAATCAGGTCACCGTTCGATTTTCGAGAGCCCCCCTCTCTCTTTTCTTCCCCTCGACTCCTCGACTAGCAGGTCTTATTTCGCCCCGCTTTTCGTGTCTTCAAAAACTCGTCACGTGCTGGTTTTATTTTATTTTCCAAAAATGGAGAAAAAAATGAAGATCAAAGTGGCTAACCGGGATCGGGACGTGCGCCCGCTGCCGAACAACCCACGGGCTGAATTCTGCCTCAGTCCTCGCGAGCTGGGGCAGATCGACCTCTTGATAGACGGATATATATCGTATACGCTCACTCCCCTCGGCACAGAACTCTATCTAGATATCTTCAAAAAATGTCTTAAGAAAGAACGGGGCGTCTCGGTCGTCGAATTTGACAAAGGGTGGGTCATCGTGCGATCGACGACGGCGCGGCAGGTGCAACAACTGGACCAACAACTGCGAGTCACCACCACGAATCCAAGGCCCGGATACCACTACATACTCAGGCCTCCCAGTCCCCAAGCACGACTCGAACTGAAGCTCCCCCTCGAACTCTCAGTCATGAACAACAAGAGCGGGAACAAAGGACCACTGCCCCCGCTGGATCATTCACATCTACTCGATTGCAAGGTCGACCTCGACCTGGGCACCGTCGTGCCGCAGCCCACATGGATTGGCATCCTGGCGCACCAGATCCTGGCCGGCGGCAGTCTGCTCTGCCCACTCTTCTTTGTCCAGCGCGACGGCACGCTCGGTGTGCCGTTCAGAGATAGGGCGAGAGGGGGCGAGATCCTCCATAATGCGACGGCGTCCGTGCCACCGTTACTTGGAAGGAGCAAGAAGAATATCCGCATAAGGATACAGGTGTGTTCCCCCCCCCCCCCTCTTCGTTGTTCTGGCGCCGATGTCCGCGTGGCTGGTAGTATTGGTAATGGTGTTAATCCACTTTTATTTGTAGTGGCCCGGGTATAAAGAGTTCCATTACGAGTTTAAGATATTTGATAAAAGGCTCGAACAACATGTGCCTATCACCCTGTCCCGCCTCGTCGAACGTGTCGCGGGGGCGATTCACTATCTGTATCTAGTGAGTGGAAATTCATTCGATCCACGCCTCCTACTCCCAGTCGTCTGGCAAGCGTCCTTAACAAAGGCTTGCGTTCTTCAGGATGCCGAGCGCGATCCAGAAACGTTCAGCGAGCGCTGGAAACTC
>QLOT01000658.1:0-37781 GCA_003313875.1 Russula aff. compacta
ACACTTAGTTTCGGCTTATATGGAAATTAGAGGCGTCTCCTGCTATGGCTCCCCCCGGGATTCCCTGGTTTCATATTTCGTTTGTTGGCGTGCTCAACACCCAGCCGCAGTTTCGGATTCGAGTGTAACCGTCAACGCCGCTCCGATATAGTCGGCACTCGGTCACGTCAAGGCCAGGTTATCCCCAAAGTTTTTCTCTGGTCGGATGAATTAGACTTAGCGGCCACTAATTACTCCATCGACTTAAGTCCAGATCGGGCTTCGTGGTTACCGTGATGTTATGAAGCATCGCTTATACTGTTCCACTGCGTGCAAGTCCCCCCAAGCCGTCGAATGCGGCCGTGTCGTCGTCGCCCCATTCTTATCATCCTTTTTCCCAGTCGACCAAGATTGTTGCCAGTGTTGACCTTGATTCGTTAAAGAATGGAGAGCGTTTGGACCACTTCCGTCTCCTTTGTGCGTCCCTCAGCAATTCCTTTAGCTTCCACTACCTATGAGAAAGTGTCGGAAGGATATAACACATAGCTTCTCTTTTCAGGCCCTTTTCGCGCGCATGGCTGGCGGTCTTCAATGCCCACAGGAAACGATATTATTGTGTGAATAGAAGGTTTCTGTTACCACCACGTGCCATCAACAGGGAGGGTAGGCGGAGGTGCAGTACCTAGCTCCCCTGTTTGAAGACTTGGCTCCAGCGTGTATAATTTCACCCACGCTGTATCCTTTCGGTGGCGGTGGCTATTTCCTTTTCACCTGAGCTGAGGACTTTTTCGTTTCAATTTCACATACGTTCCGTGTGTCACTCCACCTTGGAGCAGACCTTTTCCCTTTATGACGACATCATGTCCCAGTCGTCCGTATCAATTCAAATTCAAACCTCTGGGGTCCCACAGACCACCTAGGTACACCCCAAGGCAGGAGTAAATTTAATACCCCTCAAGGATGTTTGTGTAATTAGGACGGTCTGTCTCCGTTAATTCTTCTCTTGACCGTTGCGACGAAACCTATGACTGGACACCTGACAGACCGCTCCTTTCACACCATGTTAATCGGGCGTAAGAAAAGTACGTTATCAACTTGTGCTATCCGCAACGTATGCGAGTGGAGAGCACTGGTACCGTGAAGTTAACTCACTGCCTTGCATTCCTTACAGTCAGGTGTTGCCTACCTTCGCACGTGCCGTCGAGGAGAGTGTCCGCGGAGCGTACTTGAGTTATTGGGTAGCCCGTCAGCACGAACAAAATTTATTTTCGGTTTGTTCAGCTGGCTGTCCAAGTACATTGTTTCATTCCTTACTGTTCCATGAGTAGTCCAAGCACATTCTCAACTACAAACCACGGAAAGGGAACCGAACAATGATAGTTTCTTATTGGGTGTTCCCGGTAACGGCCTCTACTCAGAACTATGGTCTCCAACTCACTACCAATCATTCTCGGGCCCGGGTCTTTGTCGCAAAACTCCTCCGAGTCTCGCAAACCTCGGACACACTAGTGGTTGGGGAATGTGATGGTTCACAGAGCACAAACATCATCGGTGTTAGTACGATTCGTCGATCCATGTCCGGAGGGGCCCCACACCGGTACATACCCCTACACATCCACTGGACTCCGCGGCTCAAGACCCAGTGTAGGGCGAAAGGCTACTTATAGGAACGATGTCTTGACGTAAAGGGCGTTCTCTCCGCCGCTCAGTTCCGCCAGACGGCGGTCGGCTCTTTTTGAGGTTCACTTCCCCGCCAGCTCACAACGCTTTCTACACCCCCGTATGAATGTACGGTTTTTTTTCGTACGATTTTTTTTTCCCGCGCAAGTTCGCATCGTTTATCATCATCAATCGTTGGCAACTTGCCCTCCGCTCCGCGGCTTGCTAACTTGTTGTTCCTGTCATTAATGTCGCTAACCTTGTGTTGATGCGTTTTTTTGTTCCCTGGTCTGTGGACGCTTGTGCCCTGTTAGCGAATTTTCTTGGCAGATACCGCTTTGTTTTCGCCTTCTGGGGCCATCGACTGGATTGGGGCTACCCGTTACTTGATACAAGCCGAATCAAATCTCATAAAAGGAGCTTCCGTACCGGGCATTGCTTCGCCAAATTTTACCAACAATGCGTCCACCTGCAGTTCTATCTGGGATCAACGGCACGCCACACGTGCTGATGCGGCGGAATAGATATTATCATTACCACGCGGTGACCGCCTGCCTATGGGCATATACACAGAGCGGCCTAGCGATGACACGTAAGACATGCCTGTCTTTCCCCCTTCCCCCATGTTCGCATGGCCAAGTTGAATTAAATGATGTGTTGGACATGCCTACAACCCGTGTCGCTTTTCATTAACTACACCCCTCGCTGGAGATCAGTTGCCTGCCATGGGATTATTGGACCCGCTGTTTTTTTGGCCTAGGTGTTATTCAAATAATATAAGTACATACATATACTTGTTCGACCTCGACACGGGGGAGAGAGGGTGCAATGTGACCTCTCTTCTCGTGGATCGGGGAAACCATTTTTCTCACGAACCCCCTCCTTCGCGATTTGAATGAATTGCGGACCTTCTTAGTGCTGCTTGCACCGTCGGCTTATGGTTCTTTGACTTCCCACTATCATTCTAGTGGAACAACGACTCGAATCGGTCCAGCTTATAGATTGGTAGAAACTGGGTTAGCGTTTACTTACCAGTCACAGCTTTGCCGTCTGCTTTTACACACCGTCCCCCACGAGCACTTCTCTGTCCCCATCTCGAGGTACTTACTTTGTGAACCGGCACCAGCACGGGAACAAATCGATTTCTATCGTGTGAGACAACACCTCATTTGGGTGGTGGGGAAGTGGAGCTTGCGGGGCGGCGGGGCCCGCGTATCGCGCAATCTGACGCCGCGAAACGTGGGTTTCAGCGTCAAATTCCATTCACGGTTGGGGGCGGGGCGGAGTACCCGGCGTGTCTTCTTCCTAAACGCCCGGAACGTTTCCCAGGGAGACGAGATACTGTAAATATGAAATAAGCAACTCTGATTTTAGAACCATCAAAACCTGCCCTTTAAGGTCTTCTGTGGGGGAGTGTCACTTGGGGGGAGTTTTTTTCTTTTTGGCCCCAGATAGCCTAACTGGTTAAGGGTTGTTAGTCGTCAACCTTGTTCTTTATGGTGTATCTGATGGCCTCTCAGAAAGGGTCGTATGAGCGCGTCTATAAGGACTTCGAACGACAGATAAAGACGGGGGAACGCTACGATACTGAAACGAGACGCAATTAACTTTAGAGGGAGAGGGTAGATAAGGACCTTGTAGCAACTGTTTGAGAGATAAGGTAGCACAGCTGCTTGACATCCATCAAAAAAATAGACAGCGTCTCTTGGGTTGTCTAGCGGGGTCGGAGCAGTGCCTGCCCCGCAGCGCTTGTATCAATTCCAGCCGCTCGAGTCACCGACGTGGATATCGCGCCCAACGACGTTGACTATTTGCCACGAATCACAATCTTCCACTCTTGTACAGGACGCCCACTCCCCCATCCGAGCCGGAATGTCTACAGGACACCCAACTCAACAGTAGTACAACCAGATTTTTCTTCGGGCGAAACCACAAATAGGGAGTTAGTTGGGATGAGTGGGGAACTGTGATGAGGGCGAGTGATGGCCGACTCGGGATGATGAATACCACGAAACTGTACTGCCCCCAAATTCATTGGCACCTCAGCGACCTCCAGCGGCGAGAGGAGAGAGGGGGGGGAAACGAGATCCGGTCCTAACCCCACAACGCACAAGGGTTGATCGCAGTGCCGCTGCCCAAGAATTTTGTGTGGGTTTGGACTGAACAGGACACAGGCACATGACATAGACGATAGCCTATTCAGGTTTAGTGAGAAAGGAAACAGCAGCCGACCGACCGACTGACCGTGACACCCAGCCGAGACGGTACAATATTGGGGCGGAGGGGCCGGGCGGTGTCAACGCAAAGGGCAGAGTTCAGGTTCCGAACGATATTTTTTTCTTTTCAGAGGTCGAGGTGTCCTGACCTTGTGTCCACATGACCCCATGACCATGATTGACTACGGCGACAGGCGGCGAGGCAGCCGTGTGTCCGTTCACGGCACCGTTGACCGACCCTGGCCGCTGGGCCTTGTGCCCAGGCACCCCCCCAAATCGACGAAATAGAAAAACAAGACAGGACAGATAGACAGATAGACGACGACATTGCCCCTCGGGTATGGTCACCGGTTTGCTCGCGTTGAACACGCAGCATCGGGTTATCTTTGCTATCTATGGTGGGGGGAGGGGGTGGGAGAAGTCAGAAACGGCCTGGACTTGGTAGACTCTTTGCGGTTTTGCGTGTGCCAATAATGACGATGGGGGCTCTCGGCCCTCGGCCCTCAATTCATCGTCATAGAGAAGCGGCCTGCCGTCCTGGGACCTGGGACCACGAAATGGCTTTACTGGGCTCATGGTCAGGTCAGGGCCGCTGGTGGTCTGCGCGAGTGGCTAAGTAAGACTCGACGCATACCCGAACGGGATTTCCGCTTTCGGGTTGTCGGGAGACACCGCTTCACGGTTTTCCAGCTATTTTCCGCCGCAAGGCGAGCTTCTGGACTACCTACTATACTGTACTTGGCCGCGCCTGCGCAAACTCAGAATCCTCCCGCCGATGGAATTCATCTTTTTCTCTTTCTCTAATACAGAGAGCGTTCGAAAGCGCAAAAGAGCCAGAAGGATGGTTACATACATACATAGAGAGGAGTTTCTATACATAATGACAGTACCTACATGAGTCACCCTTGTTTGGAGTGAGACGGAGGTTAGCAAGAAAGGGTTGAATGCAAAGACAGCAATAGACAGAGCAGCAGTGTCACATAATAGAAAAGAAAAAGAGCCACACGTGCAAAAACCCAGGCAAGATTGATGAAAGCAGCGCAGGTGGTCAGTACCCAACAACAATCCTGCGAACCCTAGGGGAATATTAGAGAACGGAGTACGACCGAGTATGGCCGATCACAAAAAATAGGTTCAGTAACCTGCCCAGCTCTGTAATGACGAGCTCTGCTCGTTCACGCAAAGGGCTCCAGGTTGCACGTGGGGGCCGACATGCGAGTAAGTAGGCTGAGAGTAAGTGGGTGAATCGTACATAGGCACGTCGTAAACCGGTGGGGGATTCGCGCGTAGTAGTCCAGGGGACGTGGCGGGGTTAAGAATATGGGAGTTGTCCGCGCTCGCCATCGGCCAATATTGCGCCACCGACGTAGACTGCGTGGCAGCCGAGAGGGGCGTGAACAACGGGGCCGTCGGCATGAGGGCATCCTCGTACTCTTTGTAAAAAATGAATGGTTTATCACCGTCATCAGTGTGTGAGGGAGTCGCAGTGGGAATAGCCGCGGGTATCGTTTGGACTGTGGATGATGACCGAGAGATAATCGATGAGCCGACGGCAGAGGCCGTTGTGGAGTAAGCGACGGGCGAGTCCGCGTTGCCGTGCGGCACGTTAGAGTAACTGGACGACGCTACCGGTGCCGTTGCCCGCACGTGAGCTCGCTGCACCTGGGGTTGGCCCTGAGCAGCGGACAGCGCTTGACCCTGAGGCGGCAGCTGTTGGGGCGGGAGCATATCCGTGAAAGCCGGAGCCGGGTTAGCCGGGGCAGCCTGCTGCATGAGCGTCTCACTCTGCCACAAAGGCGGTGGCGGCGCGGTCGCATAATCGGCCTCCGCCAGGCTAAGTGGGGGGGACGATAAAGGCATGGCCATTTGCAAACCAACAGCGCCCGGTCCTGTGGGTGCCGCAAGCACCCCAGCAACGGTCGCAGTGGGGGAGGGTGCGCCCACACTTGTCGATGAGTCAGATTCTGGGGAGGAGACCCGTGCTGATTCAGGGAGACCAACATGGACGGAGCCTCGGCGAGGGCGTCGAGGGTCGTCACCTCTCTTACTCTTGCTTGCAAGCACACCCGTATTACGCCGTGGACGTCCATTTGCTGGGTCCACAGAGTGGGTTGGGTACGGAGACGAGCTCGTTTCGTCGCGGATGAACGGAGCACGAGAAGTCTGGAGACCATAATTACGCTTCTTTGTAAGACCATGGATCTTCTGTAGATGCATCACAAGGCTCGGCTTCGGATCTCCGTCAGAACCAGAGTTGTTACTAGCAGCGGGGGGTGGAGGTGAGTTGTTTGTGGAGGAAGCTGCTGTTGAGCGGGGAACAGTGCGTCCATTGGCATTAGCTGGGGGGAAAGAGTTATTCCTGGGAAGTGGAATGCGCTGCGGTGGTTGGGGATGCATGGATGGGGGTGGAGGGATCGCAGATGCATCGGAAAATGAGCCTGTAATTGGTGATGCCATCGACAAGCCAGAAACGTCACAAGCAAGAGTCTGGAGACTAGGGCTTACCGCCGATGCGGTACCTACAACGCCGATGGGAGTGCGGTGTGGTGCTGCAGAGGGGAAAGGGTGGCTCGTGCCCTCTTGATAGCTCTGGGGACGCATGGATAGGTAAAAGCGGTAGTTTTCTGTATTGGCAGGAAACCATGTCACCGCTGGCCGGAACTGTTGCATGGCGAGCTAGAGACGATGTTTGCGACGAGTCCGTAGGAAAAATAGGCCAGGGAAGTCACGTACAACATCATAAAATAGTTGAGAAAATTTTTCGGATTCTTGCACCCTTGGATTCAATATCATGTGGAGATGAATGTTTTCCTATCATAAATGTGAGCACACGGCATTGGCACGTGAGCGGTGTGAACTAGCCTTTGTCAATTTGGAACCCAATGCCTGCCAGACAGTCCGTGGATCGGCACCTGGAAGAGTGGGAACATCTGCGCTTTCTGATGGGCCGGATGCGGCAATGAGGAATAAGTGACAAGTTGTAGCTGTCTCACGAAAGCACTCTGCAAGGAGCTAAAATAGGTGAGACAAGTGAGAAGGGTGTACACCAGTTGGATTGAGACAAAACGACGCCCACATCGGCAGCACGAAACAAGGTCGCGGCCGTTATCTTATTGTTGGGCTGCTGGCTGAAACGGACCTCTGGTAGATGGTTGCAGCGTGAATTATTGGGAAGAATGATGGCCTCTTCCGATGGAGAAACGGGACAACTGGTGAGCCAGAGGACCTGGATCTAGAGCAGCAGAATAAGGGATAGATAGACGTAGACAGGGCCGTTCAATGAGTGGAGGAGAATGGAGAGTACTGTAACGTACTGGAACGACTGGGTTGACCTTGCGTACCGTACCGAGAAGAGTGGGGAGATAGTGATCTCTGAGATCCGGCCAACGGTCTACCATAGCTGCGGAATTTTCGATGAGGACCAGGGTGGCTAGGCTCTGTCCTTGTTGAGCGGGCTTGAAGAGGCCCGGTGGAGGTGAGGCGGACATGGGAGTAGGTGGACGGAGAATAAGGGAACTGCGTGAAGCGGTGGTGGTGAGAGGGAGAAGAGGAGAAAGATTTGACGGGAAGGAAGGAAGGAAGGGAGTAGTAGGGTTTGGGCGAGGGCTTGCTTAATCTCTGGTCTTTCTCAGCCGCGGGGTAATGTCAAGCTTGAAAGTTGAAAGCAGAGACCGGGATGTCTCAATCATCGCGCATCAGAATAATATAAATCTGGAGAGTGCACCCAATCAGCGTGTCCGCAGGACATTAAACGGTCCCTTGCCGCCCATCGACTGTCATTGGATCGGTCAGAAACCCATTTGCAGGACGCAACGGAGACGTTTCTCAGAAAGGCATGCCAACACAATTGTCACTCCCCTGCCTCTTTCAAGCATCCGACAACCCGGTACCTGGCCATCTTTATTTATTTATTTACTTATTTTACTTTGTCTACCTCCCATGCCGCTCCTGCCGCCCTGCCTTCGTCTTCAACAACACCACTCCTCGCTCACCTCCACACAATGGCCGGGATCATCACCCAAGTCTCCCAGACTCCAGTGCAAGCGCATATCCAACCTCCTCTTCTCACTCGTCTCTCTCTCGACCTTAGAGGAAAACGTTTCAGCGTTGACCGTGAAACTATAATGAACCTTCCTGAATCCGTCCTCCTTTGTCTCTTCCCAAACGGTCTCGTCCTCAGTCGCCAAGCCACTTCGTTAACGGAGCCTGGTGAAAATGTTGAAGAGGAGGAAGTTTATGGTGTTGACGTGCGTTCTCGTGCTCTGCTCTTTCCTCCTATCCAGCGCCTTAATTTGGCGATGCAGCTAAACCCGTTCACATCTTCCCTCCTTCACAGTTCGACCCCGATTGCTTTTCCTTCGTCCTACAGTTCTTCCGTTCCGCATCGGATACTTTCTATGGCACGGAGACATCCCCAGGGCTTTACCTAGCACAGCAGCACCTCATCGATGTGTCGCCCTCCCCCGACTTTCCTCCAAACCAGAATCCTCTCCTCTCAAAGCAAGCTATTATAGTCCTACGAGAGGAGTTGGAATACTTCTCTATTCCTCCAAAGGGTGGAATGGCTTCCACAGATGCGAATGGAATTGCCAACGAAAGCATGCTAGATCTCAAACGCGATTGTGGCAAATACCTTCTCGAAAAGAGGAGCATTTTCACGGCGCTACAACGCAACGTCAACAAGGAAAACAACATTGCGGAACAGCATCTAATCGACATGTTGTGCATGAGGTAACCTCGTGTCTGTCCGTGTCTCATCTTTCTTACGCATGTGTCCCCCCACCCACCCCACCTCACCCAGTGGTTTCGACCGTGATGACGAATGGGGATTCCGGGCCCTCGAGCCCTCCCGCTGTTGTATCTCTTCCATCGCACTGGTCCTACTTAAAACGGGCATTGTTCACCACCCGGCCACGTCTGGGGAAAAGCAGGTCACCATTGACTATAACCAGATGGCCACAGCGCAGAAGCTGCTCCTCTTCTGGCGGAAGCCTGCAGTGCGTTATCCTCCTTCATTTTCCCTTTGGAGTTATGGCTATGTGACTGATCATGCTCCCTCTGCCGTGACCCACAGCGTAAGTGTTGGTGGGATGGGATCGAGATAGAGTTAAAACAGGCCGATGAAAATGCCCCGAGGAATATCAAATTGTGGGCACGCCGAGTTTGGACACTTGAACTCAGTCTGGTGCGCACGGCTCCTTGCTTTCTTGGCAGGTGGAACGCAGTATTGATGACACGTTTTTGATATGGCCATTGCAGGTTTAAACTTAGTTTTTCGTTAAACTGTGTCAATGTGGGCGCTGTCGAGAGCAATAATGGGATAGTACAGGGCACCACCCTTTGCGAACGGCAACTCGCCAGGCTCAAAGCCTTTACTCTGTTCTCATATCCTCGTTTGCATACGCTTTCTCTTTGGACACCTCATCATGTGCTCTTTTTCATACAAATGCACACGTACATATCACACTATCTCCTCTTTGGTCCGCTCGCTTTTTTCTTTCTCCGTGTACGTCGCAGTATTGGGTGAAGATCGCATATCGTGCCGTGTTTGGCAAGTTATACGTCGGCGGTACATGGTTACTTGGTCCAGTTCGTTGTACTTCGACGTCTTAAGGGATCTTCGCGGCGACGTCGAAGCGAAGCGAGACGTTCTTCACGGTCAATGGCCGAGTGCTGCACGGGCCCTGCTCGGCTAAGCATCACGATCGGAGCTACGCAAAGTTGAGCTGAGCAGCCCCGGGAATGAGGCGGATCCTTTTTGTCAGGTTAGGTCGGCTTGCCATCTCCGTACCACCCGACCTCATGATCTCCCCTACTCCGGTGTATATGAACACAGATCCTGAGGATTTCGACCTCGAGCAGCTCGTCCATCTAGAGCAGACGTGCGTGCCTTACTTTCTCTTGGAAATGATCGGGTAAGGAGATTGCTGACATATCGTGTTCAACAAAAAAAAGGTATTATACGGTTGGATACGAGGATGGGCATGCGCACGGCCGCCTTCACGGCTTAATCGAGGGACGCGCTCTCGGTGCAGAGAAGGGCTTCGAGCTCTGGGAAGAGCTCGGCTTCTACGAAGGCTCTGCGCGGCTTTGGACTGCCGTCTCGACCGACTCGAACGGTACAGATACGTGCGTCCTCTTCTCCACCCCTCTCTACCTCTGTCCAAAACCTCAAGCCCCTTACTGGATATTCAACCTTGCCTTCCATTTCTCTCTTATCTTTTATAGCCGCGGTGCCCACCACGCCTCCGCACTGCTCACTCTAATCGACCGTTTCCCACGCAAGAATCCACGCCCGGATGAACAAGGTGTGGACATGAGTGCTCAACTGCGTCTCATCCGCTCGCGGTACAAGGCCATGTGCGCGTCCCTTGGCGTGCGCGCGCGCCTCCAGCCTGCTCCTTCCACAGGGGGGGCGGAGGACGGTCTAGACACAAGCGAACCAGACCGCGACGCCGGCGCAGGAAAGAGGCAGAGGCCGAACACGGTCTGGCCACTCACCGGCCCCTCCGCTTCTGCGTCCACGCAAGGCCTCAGTTTCTGACGTGGCCGGGTTGCGGCGCGTCATCATCATCCCCTACAGCAGTCCGTTCACCTGTTCCTCCCGTTCCCCCCCCCTCCTTCCCCACACACTCCCCCTTTCTTTCCCCTAAACGTACCTGCCTCAAAAACCAAATATACGGGCCCAACTTCCACGATTGGAGTGTCGCTCGGGTTCTACCGGGGGTAAGGGTGGAGGGTAAAGCAAAGGAAGCGACGAGTCAGGAATCTTCGGAACTATGTCACCCCCCTCCTCCCCCTCTTGCACTTATCGGTAACGATCTGTTGGGTACGTGTACGCGTGCCTTTGTGCGCGTACGCACTGTATGTGACTGGGTTGCCACTTTGGGTGGGGATCAGTGGCGCTGCGCCTTGCACGCAAGATCCGCCGGTAGTTGATAGAAGGAAGCCTCGTGCAGTATTTCCTGACGCATCGATCTCGGCGGTGAATTGTAAAGGCTAATTTCGTGGCAGCGCCCCACCTCCCTGTCTGTCAGGAGGTGTGCATGCTTGGCTGCTCGTTCGTGTGAGTGTTCATCCCTGGGCCAGCGCTCGAAGATGGCTGTCGCACTACTCAGACGCCCATGGCGGAGGGAGGGTCGCCTTCGAATGATTTTTTATGAATACACTAAGGATTCCCTAAATCGCCTTATCGCCCCCTAATCTAATCTTGTCTACCATCGTTCCAATACGAGCAAGTGGTCACCGCGATGGAGGTGCGATTGCCCTGGTGGGATGCTTTTGGGAAATCATTGGGGGGACACGTTTCTGCGAACATTACTGTGTGCCTATTCTGCAATAGCGCACACGCACATATGCGCCAAGAAGATCTGGGACCGGCGCTCCGGGAGGGGGAGGAGGGGGAAGGGGAAACTTCTGTGACGCTCCCCCCTTGATGCCACATCAAGTTTCTACCTACAGCCTACAGTTCATACGGCCCTACAAAGCACAGGCATTCACCCAGATACTTTATCTTGTGGGAACAGCCTGAATAAGATAAGTCAACCAATTGTGCGTATATGGTCATTTTTTTGGAAATCCTAAGCACAAAGGGACGCCTTATCGAACTGCCAACTCATAACTTGGCGAAAATTGCGCGGGCGGGAAAACAAAGACCCTTTTCCGAGACAAAGGAATCAAAGAGCAAAGCATTGTCCCGAAAAGAAATTCCAGCATACGAGTCAGAAACTATCACTCATCTCCTCGGACTTCGTGGGGCCCAAGCTTCCAGCTTAGAAGACTCCTAATGAAGCCTATGCGTGGTGGCTAACATATTTCACTTTCATATTGGCCGAAGCGCTATCGCGCAGTGGGTCACTCATTTAGATGGGCGGCGTAAATTAAATTGACAATTCAATTGTCGAGCCAAAAACGTCGGTGTGTGGTGTGTGTGTGTGCGGTTGACAAAAATAAACTAAGTGGCCTTGTTTTACTCCCGCGCCGTGAGATCGCCCGGCGATGGTCGCCATTCAGCTTAACTTTCGCGAAGTAAAAAAGCTGAAACCTATCATAAGCGCCCGGGGAAGAGACTGAGGGGGGAGGGGAGATCTCACGAGCAGATTTCCAGAATCGGGTGGGGGGGGCATTTCTGCGGCCCTGTTTTTCCATTTCAGAATGGATTTAATTGAAATGATGTGGCGAACCGCGACGACGGACGAACTCGCAGCTACGGTACTGTATAAGTGTGTATTGGGGTGGTGGTGGCGGCGCGAGTACTGTATATGTCAGCAATTGAGGTCGTTGTCATCGAAAAACTAAACACGCCACCGCTGAGTGGCGCTCAAAATGTCGGAGGGATCCCAAAGTGAGAGCTTGAAGGATTTTTAGGTTGGTTACGTTAAGTTTTTTCTTCCCCCGTTCTGATGCTGGGCTCGCAGTCCTCAGGCTATGTTGCACGGTACCATGAAATCCCCAAGTTGCAATACGGCCGACGGCCGACGACGGAAGGGCTCTGAGGTTTCGTTCGTGTGTCAGGAGCCAAGGGTCACTGGCACAGGCAGCCCATATAGTAGCCGAGTCTACCCACCGGGCGGGTCTATATAGCACCCGATAAATACGCACTCGATCCACCGGTGTGAAGGAAGGCTGAACTCGGCACTTCGAGAGAAATTTTTGAATATTGGTCGACTCTTTCTGGATTTCTAGACACTCGAACCGTTATTAATGACAATAATGGGGGTGGACCGCCTGGGTCGGAGGCTGCGGTGATCGTGGGTGCAATGGTAGTGATAGGCTGGGCATGGAGAAATGAGACCGTGATCGCGGGCGACGGTGCTGAAAAGAGGGGAGGGGGGGGGGGCAATATTTTGGATAACCGGTAACTCCTTGGGGAGACAAGACTCGTCCAAAAGGTTTCTTCGTCGCCATCGCCGGGTGCTGACGCTGCCAAAAAAAACAGACCCCGTCGTATTGTTAGTGATGGATGGTGAGTAGTATGCAGGCCGCCCCAAGAGCCAAATCATGACGACGGCAGAGCCAGGTCTACGCCAGTGCTGATAACCTGGAAGGGGATCCACCTCTACCAACTCCCGTGGGGCCTCTGTCCACGTTCACAGGCTCCCGGGTTGCAATTCCAAGTTGCGGTGGGAGAGCTAATTCGCCCTTTAACCTTCCCTTCCCCGAGGCAGTTCCCTAAAAAAAAAAGTAGGTTCGCATATACAAGTTGATGATTTTTTGGATAGGTGGTGGCGTAGACGATCAAGCCCACGACAAGCCCATGATACAGTGCGACAAGTTGGTCGGTCGGGTGGGAAGTTGGGTGGTTGGATGGTTGGTGGCTGGATGGTTGGAGAAATTCCCCGCGATAGTCGGCCCATGATTATTAACCTAGGGTACCGGGACGGATGTAATGGGCCCTAGAAGCGCGGGTGCTTAGGCCTACCTAGACCGTTGGAACCTGGGTTTGTAAGGGTGGGAGCGGCTCGCCCAAGCGGTCGACGCTGCTTTCGGAACCAGCGGGGATGGCCGCAAAAAAAAACTTCGTAAGAGATTTCTCGTGAGGACGCGAGGACTTCAAAGAGTTCAAAGAAAATCTTGGGTTCTGGGGCGCAAGCGCCATCATTTTCTTCCCTCTACCTGTCGTCGGTAGTAGCGCTCGGAAGTGGGTCCTCAGCTGTCACATAAGTGTTTTTCGACCCGTCAAATAGAGAGAGCCACGATCAAGGGAGGAAGGACGATAGCAAAATTTGGGAATTATTCGATGTTGACATACCTGGATCACTCCACAGGCGCCTTACTACTGCCAGGCATGTGCTCTTGTCACTGCAATTGAATTCTTTGATACCGCTATTGTGATACAGGCCTAGTTCCCCTAGTTCCCTAGTCGACTTCTGGTGCCGCGGCTCTACCCGCTTGTACACCCGCTTGCCTTTATTCCCCGCCTGAACTTCGAATTCAGGCGCAACAGTCTTTCCCTTGGGCATCAGAATTAGCACCGAAGGCACGCACACTTTTCTCGTCTTTCCCCCCGGGAACATCTAGACTGGGGTTGGCAGAGAAGAAGCTATTCGGCTTAAGCGTAAGCCGGACGTGGTCCACGGGCATCCTGTACACGTCAGATCCGTTATTGTCAATTCCTCAACGTCCGCCCGTGGACGTAAAGAAAAAGAGATCCCTTGCAGAAATGGAGGGAAATAGAACGTACACGGGCCAGTCTTCAGGACGTGGGATGTGCGTCGTCCCGACCGTAACGTAGACGAGCACGTCCTCGTTCTCGATGCTCCCGTCTCCGTCATCGCGTACCCACCGCGCCAAGCTATCCGCGGGTTCCTCACGCGCCTGCGGCACATACTTACCCGAGGGCCACATCCGCCCACCTTCCCGCGCGTCCTCCTTCTCACGCACGACCCACAACGTGTTACGTGTAAACGTCGCGCGACAACCGACCCAGCCGTCCGGGCGCTGCAGGGCGGGCGTCGCACCACCCTTGACACCGATCGAGTATCCCGTCTGTTGCCCAGAGGCGTAGTGCTTCTTCCCCGCGCTCACAATGCGCCAGCGCCGGTCTGTGGATGCGTCCCATTCACGTGCACCCTCACTGGCACGGCGCAGCACACGGTCGTGAATCTGGAACCCATTTCCCGCGAAGTTCTCTGGTGAACCAGATCCCGCGATCACCGGGAGCACGTCCGTCTCGACGACGGTATTCAGGAGTCCATCGACCATCGGGTCAATGCGGACGGAGAAGAGATGCTGGTGAAAATGAGCATTGATGCCAGGGGCGACGCGGGTCGCGTACGGTGTAGGTTCGTCTGAGCCTGCGATATAGACCTGAAGGATCCCCGTGAGGCGGATCTCTAACTCGATGGTGCCATCTTGGTAGAAAAAGTAGTTCCACACGTATTCTGCATGTGAAATCGTTCAGAGGCAGCCGGAAACCAAATAGGATCAGAACGTACCGTAATTCGCAAGTGTGCAAACCATACTAACCACCAGGCGACGACTGCGGACGCAATACGAACGACCACCGATGCGATAATCTGTGTGCTTCCACAACAGACCTGCGTCTTCTTCGTGAATACATATGACATTATTGATGATGACCGCAGACCCATCGTGGTTCGTAAATGCGCCTGACTATGGCCAGCTGTTAGTGGGTGACAGCATGCCAAAGAGACAACACTCCGTACCAGGTAGTGAATCTGACCCAGGCAGTCACATCCGAGGGAAAGTTCGTTCGCCTGCGTCCCCATACCGTATTCGCCGCTGTAAAAATTTATTTATATGCCTTTCATTTCCGATGGCGTTTCGTCGACTCACATATCAAAAGCAAACTTTCGTTGATGAGGATGCTCAGGTGCGCCGTAAGGCACGACCATCTCCGCGAGCGAGAGACGGTAAAACAGTGGGCGCAACACGCCATCATCGTTGTAGGTGATCGTGGAGAGCGCAATCCCCTCACGATGACTGAAAGCTATGTATCGTCACCATCCGAGCCATGAAGTAAACGATGGAGGTCGTCAGGATGCAAAGGAGGGCCTACCAATGTGCATCTTCCACTTCTGCCATTCAAGTACATGCCCATCTATTTTGAAACTAACGCCTTCAGGCTGTACTATATGCAACGGGCTCGGTGCTGTGCGCTGCTTCCATTCTTTGCCCTCACTCTTGGCCGCATCCTCAATGAGGTCGGGGAGAAAGTCCTGGGGTGTGAGGGGAGGAGCAATGCGAGGACGCTGTGAATGTTCCAAAGAGTCTTCATCCAGCGGGGGTGGTTGCGTTGATGCAGGCACGTTGGGGTAGATGGGGGGGAAGTCTATGTGGATGACTTTACCTGCGTTTGTGTCAACCACTGGGATGAAGTCCTGTTTGACCTGTTTACAATGCACGTCTGATAAGTGTAAGGAAAGGGCTATACCAGAGGGTGCGCATAGAGGTTCTCGTGTTGAGAGAAACGCGCAAAAAGAAGCGCTTGTTGCAAGCGCAGTGATTCTGGGAAACGCCTATCGTATCCTATTGACCATCCATCAGCAAAGATCTGATGCGGCTCAACGCCTGCAAGTTACGGGAATAAGCTACCAGCTCAGGCATCGGGACACAATATGATAAGCTCACCGACTTCCTTTGCAAGTGCCTGTACCCGCGCGTCATTCTTCACAATATACTCGCACGCAAGAAGTTCACCAGGAGAGATTTGAGGTTGTGTGCCGTCGGGGAGTTTAAGAAGACTCTCAACGTTCCATCTGCCTTCAGTTCTGTCAAGCGCTACGATCGTGTTGTACGCATCGCTACGTAAGGGCCCAACTTCAGCGGATGCCAACTCACTAACGGATGACGATTGAGCGATTGAGGTATGCGACTTACCCAGAAAGGACGTCTATGAACTATGAAGAAGGAATGGGGTAAGTATTGTATAATGTGAAGGTACAACTTGTCAACTTGTCAATGAAGCCGACAAGATGCAACCAACCCCTTGCTACGCCTTATGTCACTTCCGCTGCCTAGTGAATTAATCACGAGGGGATATCGGACCTATGGGTGACACGATGCCCGCGGGCATCGAAGAAGAGTTAAGAGGCACGACTCACGTCAACTTCGGCTTTGCGTACGATAGCCACGCGATCTTCGTCATTCACTGCTTCTCCAGTTGCGAGCGGGATTCCAAGATGCGCAAGCACAGCGCGCTTCGGAGGAGGGAAGAGATAATTTGTGATAAATCGAATGGCCTTGACGGAGGTGTGAGCTGCGAGGTGATAGCGCACAGCTAGGGATACTGCGACAATCTAGGGACCAAATCAGGACAAAGATGTGGCATACTCATGCGGAGTTACTTCATCTGCGGAAAGAGGATCGAGAGGGTGCGAAGGCAGAATGACACCAGCCTTGGAGGCTGTGGTGCGATGCACGCTGCTCGCCGTAGAGGGTGCGATAGGGGTCTGCAATTCACTGGGCCGCACAGACATGAGGGGCACAATAAGCGGTTTATAGATCTGACGGGAGCATGTGAGTCAGACTAAATACGGATGAGAACGGACCTAAGGGCAGACCAGTACTACGTTCTTCGGGCGTTGGTGTGCAAAGAGGGCTGTGAGACGAACACTAGATACGCAGCACTCGGAACGGTGTCATTGGACTCGCCAGAACAGAATTGGGGAGTTTTGCGATTCGAACGACGTTCCGAGTCGCGTAAAAGTCAACGACGCGATACGATTAGTTCGGATCTTGTCTGTTAGCTGATTGGTTATCGTTATCTAATCTCACGACACAACTTTCCCAATCCTTCCTTTCTTTGCTATGCCCAGACAATTCAGCGTTGTGTCTCGGCATCTGGTGCGAGCGTTTGCACCCCTCTTCGCACTTAAGAACTTCTCTAGGCTAATCTGAACCAAAATAAACCATGCACTGTAGGCTCCGAAGCATTTTTTAAGATCATCACTCAGGTACAGTACTGGATTCATTCACTTCGCGATTGCGATGATTATGTGGGGGCATAGTATGTACATAAGGGAGGCCCCCTTGAAGAACGAAAGATATCTATTTCGGAACGAAGCTGAGGAGGCACTCCAGTGCTGGACCGAGGGGGGGCTCGTTAGGCCAGACGTATAGGCGCGAACCACAGCGTCAAACTGCATGTCCAGCAGCACCAACCACTGCATTACTCATGTGGCGGAATTATTGTACCGTACGTACGCACGGGCTGTGATAATTGCCTTCTTGACTTGCAAAATCAAAGAAAACCTGTTTGCAAGTATTTGACTATACTATCACTCTTTGCTGAAGCTACGATTTGCACTCATTTTTGTGGTGAGAATGCATATGTGGATATAGTTGTATCCATTCGTTATTACTGGGTAACTGAGATAATCAAATCGAACCACTTCACATCATTCAGTCCTGTGGCGGCAAATAACCTAACCGATTGTGGGACTACCACATCAGTATGCGGTTCGCCCTCTGCGACGATATCCTCTGCGTCCAGTACGCATGCCAGAGCGGCGACTACCACAGCAGCGACAGCATAGAATATCGAGAATAACGTCGAAAATCGTCACAAGTACCTATGTGAGCAGGTAAGGCACGGAGGTTTGTCCGAGATGATATCTACTATACGCACGGTAACGATAGCGCCGATGATAGTTTCGAGGACGCCAGCGATTGCGGCTATGATAGCCATGATACCGTTTCCGATGGCAGAGATAATGGAACCCTGAGATATGAGAGGCCGTGAGCATACAACACCAGCGTGCGTGAGTCGATCGATCACTCGCCATTGTGAATATTGTGGTCTAGTGTCGAGGAATAAAAATTCACTCACGAAGACCCACTCTTCTTATACACTTACTTGCGCCTGTGGGGCGGTATGACGGAATAGAGGGAAAGCAATACTCCACAGCTATGCGAACGATACGATAGAGCGCATACATGACGTCATGCTATCCAGGTGGCAGTGGTCATGTGCAGGCGTGTAAGGGCGCGACCTGTCTGTGAGATGGGGCCGGCCACCGGCAATGTTCATCGTTCACCAGAGGGCAGTGGGCATCCTACAACTCGGGCCCGGTGATACAAAAAAAGACGTTACCTGTTGAAGAACGCCCGTTCTGAACAGGAAAAAAGTGAGGTAGTTATAACCGCAATCAGGATGAGCGCACAGAAGTATCATTGGAAGAAAGAGTTGAAGCTTGAAGCTTGAAGGGACAAGTATCAGAAAAGGTCCAAATGATCGTCTGGAAGGCCTGGAAGGCAGCGCTGCTCAGGCCACTGGCAAGCATGCGCACGCGCGACAAATGATTAGGCGCCTAGGCTGTGCCCAAGCGAACTGCCGCCGGAATGCCATTATCCTGAGACCTCCTTGAACGATATCGTAAAAACACGAGGGATACGAAACACCAATATCTCTGAGTGATGTCCCTGATAGAACCGTGTGTACCAGTGACTCCGGTAGGATATGTGTAGGTCATACCGAGTTGAAACGGGAATTCCCACGCAACACTTTTTAACTGATGATGTCATCTGTTTTTGTGAGGAGCGAGGAGATGGATGTGGATACCTCCACTGCAACGAGGCCTCGGATTATGTTGAGTCCTGTGCTGTCTACAGGGCCTAGAGCCATTTAACAGCTCACCAGAGGTCAGGTCGCTCAAGTTCACAGTGGAGGAAGATTCTCTCGGGCTTAGGTTTTGCCTTTTTGCCGGGCACGGTTGTAACGGATACCGTAACGGCTCCCACAACTTGAAGGCCATCCACAGCTATTCCATGCAGCGCCATGATTGTTACGTTGTCGATGTACTATAATTGGTCTTCTAATGTCAAGTGTCCTCTTCCTGGGTCCCGGAATCCGGGGGCGCTCCAGTTGCCTCCAACGCAATCGCGTATGGGGATCTGGCGACCCTTCGCGCCCATTCCCGGCGGTGATGGTTCACTGAAGCATGGTTGGTGTATGACTGTCGCGCCTCCTCCCCTGTTGTGACAAGTAGTTCGGTGCCCATTCGCCTCTGGCTCGCCAACGATCTTCTTGCCAGCCATGAGAGGTGCAGACAGCCGTAGGGGTTTAGAATCACTGTCTCTTCCTCAGTTCCAGCGACACAGAGACATGGATTCACGGCGGCACTCGACCCCACGGAGCATCCGGGGCTAATTCTACTGGTCAGTATATGGTCTACGTATACCGCGGAACCCGCCGTTCTGCATGACCATACTTCAAGTCACACACAGTCTTGGGGTATAATCAAGGCCCCTCAGCAACTCCTTTCTTCTTGCATGGCAAATGTACTAAATCTTACAATCATCACTCAACGCTTCCAGGGTTCTCGAGTTATTCATAGGGTGGCTCAATAACTCCGTGCCGAATTTGTCTCTGACGCTGGTAACCGGCGGCGTACTCAGATCCGACAAGGGTATAGGATGACTTTCCACACGATCGCCGAAGGTGTTGTCTTCAGCGGCGGACTTACAAACGCCGAAAGGGTCGTCGATCACAGTGCTCGTGATATTTTGCAGTTGCACCATCAATGCAAAATTTTATGTGAATGGGACAACAGCTGGATGAGATATTTGAGGTGGCCGAAAGGGGGGGGCAGCGATGTATAAAAGAAATATGAAGAGTTTCCTTCATACTGCAGCCTGCTTGGTTTCACTCCGGCCATCTCTTCTCTATTCGAGTCTTTTCGAGTACTGTTGCTATGTCTTCTCTCTCTGAGCAAATCGCGGCCCATCCTTTCTTCACCGCTGATGTCAGCGCCCTACCTTTCGATGAGCGCATCGCGTTGGCCTACCAACGCGCGATTCTCATCCTGCGCACTTACAGTATTGTTCCTCTTCCTTTATCTCACGCCCACTAGCTGACGGGCACATCCATAGACTTGAGCGCAGATGATGTCCTCCACATGACTCCCAAGTTCTGGTCGATGCACCTTGACCCTAATATTGCCCTCGACTACGGCCTTTTCACCATCCTTGCCGCACAGATCAATTTGACGGTCGGAACTCTCGCCCGTTACCTGTCAAGCCGCCCCGATCTCATTCCGCTTGTGAATGGTCTCCTCAAGGGCGACATTATCGGGCTTTATCTTCTGTCTGAACGTGGCCACGGTCTCGATGCTATTAACATCGAGACAACTGCCCACCAACAAGACGATGGAAGCTATGTCCTCCACACTCCCCACGAGGAAGCTACAAAGTAAGTAGCATTTCTAAGTGCGCCAGTCTCTTTGATGTTTATCCACACCCAGGTTCATGCCTGCCTCTAACCCGACCTTCGGTATCAACAAGGTCGCACTCGTTATGGCCCGTTTGATCATTAGGGGTGAGGACAGGGGAATGCGCCCCTTCATCGTGCCCATTTGCAACACCCGCGAGCCCTTCCCTGGCATCATCTCCATCCGCCTGCCTCTTCGCAGTGGTGCCTCTCCCCTTGATTTCTCAATGACGCGCTTCAACAAAGTTAAGTTGCCAGCCTCCGCTCTTCTCAGCGACACCGTCGAGGCACCGAAGGATCCCCGCGCTACCTGGTGGGACACACTCTGGCGCATTCCGATTGGGTCCTTCGCAGTGTCCGGTCCTTGCGTTTCTGGCCTCAAGCATACCGCATACATCGGCGGTGCCTACTCGCTTCGTCGTCACATCGCACCTCACGGAGAGAAGATCTCTATCTTCTCGTTCCCCACCCAGCAGTGGTCTGTCCTGCACGCCGTTGCCTCCGCTCGTGTCCTCGAGGCATGGTACCGCGAGGTCGCGCCAATCTTCGCCGATCCGAAGGCCACTCACCCCATCAGGCATGGTCTCGCTGTGCTCGTCAAGGCCACCGTCATTCGTGAAGGGATGGAATGCTCGCACGAGATGGCGGAGCGCTGCGGTGCACAGGGCACATTCGACACTAACTATATTGCCCGCCACAAAGTGACGCCCTTCATCCCTTTACCAACGTTCTGTTGACTGACAAACCACAGGCCGACCTGAATAGTGTTATCATCGCGGAGGGTGATGTCCTCGCATTGTGCATCCGTCTCTGGAGCGAGCTCGTCCTCAACCGCTACAGCCTCCCCATCCCGGAGGCCAGGGATTCCCTCCTTGCCAAGCACGCACACGCCCTTATCGAGGAAAGTCGTCAAATCCTCCGTCGCGCCCCTGGCGGACACCGTTCGGAGGCGGCCGAGTACGAGCTCCTCCCCGAGTCCGAACGCTCGGTCGTCGCTCTCGGCCACGCCGCCGCCTACTCTGCCGCCAGGAGGGCCGGCGTTCCCAAGGTCCTGCTCGACATTTATGAGTGCGCCGCCATCCGCGATGATCCCGCCTGGTTCTCCGAGCACGTCGGCCTCAGCCGGGAGGCACAGCGTTCCAAGGAGGCCGCGGCGCTTCGTGAGGCTGTGCCCGATATCGAGAAGCACCTCGAGGATCTCGACGTCAAGTACGCGGTACGCGCGTCCATCATCAGCGACTCGAACTGGCTCGCCCAGGTTCAGCGCATGCCGAAGTACACCGGCAACGCCCAAAGCGGTATTCCCGGTGTTACTCCCGGCACCGACGGCGCACGCCTGTGATGCCGAGAGGGAACGTTTCTTTTAACGAAAAGCACAATCTCCCGAACTCCTGGGAACTGTACAGTTATAGAACAATGCTAAATAAATAATTTCAAAGGTTTCGTCACGAAGGGGCCCCACGAGTCGTATATCCTTCGAGTAATATAATGTAAGTTAGGAGTGGGTGTGGGGACCTGGGGTGCGTTTCCCTACACGTATTACAAAGACGGCTGGACGATTGGCAGCGCTGCTGCCCTCGCTCGGAGCCGCCATCATCACTGAACGCCACTTGCGCAAGAGGGCCGAGCGTACATTCACTAGTACTCACTCCCCAAACCCGGAGATGAGGTGGCTCCAAACGATGACGCGATGATGCATCGGCACAGGTATTTTAGAAAAAGTCTTCGCGATGCGGGGTCAAGAGCACGTAATGATCATAAGTCGTTGAAATAGTCGTTAGTTGCGAGCAAACATGCACATACGCTCTGCGGAGATCGTCTACTCTACTAAGTAGATAGGGACGATTACAGTATATTCTCAGTATCCGCGCGCGTGCATGCGCGAGAATTGGGGGGTAATGACAGTACAAGCGTGCTACAGTACCACGGAATGGACATTGTCCACGGCATGACGGCATGATGATCCTGTGATCTATTGATGTGATCTAAATCCAAATCGTCCAATTGGCCAGATCCGGCCGTCCCGATGCCACGTGTCTGAGTCACGCGCTAGATCCTGGGTCAAGTTTTGACTTGACTTGTTCGTCGTTTGCCATTTAGTTTACCTTCAAAACAACAACTCCTTCATACATCACCTTGTTTTACGTAAGTACACCTTGAGGAAGGTGTGATGAAAAGTGCTGTCAGTGTAATCGGTTTCACAAGTTAATTTTACGACACAGATGGCATAAGCAGAACGCTGTTGTGGGGCATTAGGTTGGCTGACAGGCGTAATCAAGCTATCAGAAGCATCGTCTTGCTTCGGGATGATATAGATTCCATGAGTATATCGAAAACACAAGCAAGAATAGAACATCCGTGGGATTATTTGCATAGTCGGTCCCCTGTTTTGTTGTATATCGTTAACGTACCCTCCTTGGGGTATAGTAATGCAACTTCAGTCCGTTCAGAAGGCAGTCAAACGAATAGTCATCTAACTTTCCATCAGATGCCTAGTACCCTAATACGGAATGGACTGGAGTCAGCATTTCTTTGCTCACCAATGTCCCATAGGCTACATCCAAGTTACGGGAGCTTGTCACGGTGAGGGGCCGGGGTCTAACTCCATTTCGCCACATCACAGTGGTCATGGTCATGATCTTGCACACTACACCCGAGTCACATATTAGAGAACTTGCCAACGTGGAACTGGATCACGAGCTACAACAATCACGCGAAAGTGTTGTTCAAAGAACGGTCAATTGGAGGCACGGGCTGCTGCATGGGGATAATTTGGAGGTCAATCTATGTCAGGATGTCCACGTGGTTCTTTAAGGAAGTCCAGGTGCAAAGTCGCGCCGTACAGTATTTAAGATTGTGAGAACCGACGCCACCATGCCACATGATGCCAGTGTGACCGCGAAATTCGTCCCATGGGTCCCAAACGAAGACAATCACGACAAAAACAAAGAATGTCTTTTCGGAGATCACTAAGGCACAATTTCAATACGCCCAAAAGGGAGAATCATCCCGCCGATTGATCACAGTACGAGGGTCGGATGGATGGCATAGTCAATAGCAGATTGGGGCTTCTATCCCATTGTATGCACATGAATATTCAATTTACCACGACTGGGCTGTAGAAGTCACCTCTCAGATTATGGCAGGGCAGGGTGATGATCTAGAACCACTTACTCCAGCCACGATAGACACCACCCTCTCCCCATCAATCAAAGTATAATCCACGAGCGCATCATCATTTCCCGCAAACAATGTTTCACTATACGGCAACGCGCTCTCAATGTCACGAGCGAATACCCGGCCGGCGGCCAACGTGCTTCTCGCCGTGAGGCTACCTGCGGTCCTCCACACGCGACGCTCGCAAAAGTCTCGGATGATCCCGCAATTGTACCAACGCTGCCCCGCCACTACCGTGGACGACAAGCCGCTGTCTCCGTTGAAGCATCGTGTGGCGAGCGGGCCCCAGGCATCCCAGGGTACCTTGTAGTTCGACACGTGCGAGGCTGGGGAGAACGAGGCATAGGAAAGGAGCGTGCGCGCATGCACGGCAAGGGTGTACGTTCGCGTGTCTACGAACATGGAGCCGTATATCCCAGAGGTCAGGGTGAGTAGAGCGAGTGCCTCTGTCGCCGAGGGCCCGAAAGAGTATCGTGGAGGCGGGCGCGACTGTCGATGAGTGGCTCGAGTGCCTTGGTTGTTCTCTGTCTTCAAGACGGCGCTGTCAACTCGTGCGTATGATAGGAGCGGAGGGAGTTCCAGAACGCGAATAGTTTTCAGGGATGCTGTCGGAGTGGTACAAACTCGGCAAAGCTCGATGGCATTGTCTGTGGCTCGAACGAGAGCTAGGACGTCATCAGACAGGACGAGGAAGTCCGTGAGATAGGTTCGCATCGAGGGGTTAGTGCTACTGATGCTGCGAAGCTTGAGACTAACGTCAGCGGGATTATCAAACAACTTTGGCGTTCACTGACTGTCGTAACACCTCCTTTCTGCCAATCAACCAGAAGAAGCATGTCTGTGCCAGTAATCTCGGGAGGTAGTCCTGCTGCGATGACGATGTGCGGTCCCATCATTGACATATACGTCCTAAGTCCAATATAATGCGCCTCCCTTGTAGGCAACGCGATGTCTAAGGTATGTCGTAACGCTAACGGGTGGGGTGAACCATCGTGAAACTCCAATAATCGCAATTGAAAGGTAGAGGACTCTGTGCACCTTCCAGCATGGTCATGAGGGGTTCAACTCGAGACTGCGAATGCATCAGGCTTACCCTAACAAGACAGCCAACAGATTCTGAACGGTGTCGAGTGTGAATGCAAGGGGCACGTGCTTCTCCTCAAAATGTATCTTCATCCAGTCTTCACTCGGCTTTCTCAAGTCAAGCCAATCAAAGTGTGCAGCATGTCGATACCCGTATCTTCCACTAAAGTCCACGGCGATCAAATAACCGTCAGAGAGGAAGAAATCTACATTGTCCTTCGATGTGTGAGTGAGAATACGCTTTGAACGCAGACAAATGGCAGGTTCACGCCAAGCGGCGGACCAGCGCTGGAGGGAATCAAGACGGTGGGGGAGAGGAGGGCCGGACGGATGGAGTGGGTCGTAAACGCCATTGAGCGCGGTGAGAAGGATGTATTGAAGAAGACGAGAGTCTTGGATAACGTGTTTTAATCTGCGACATGTCAACAAGCACGAACCCAAATCAGATGTATCCAGATTCGAACAGATAAGTACGAGGAGCTCCGTAGGGAGGTGAAGGAGGTGTGGCATAGTGAGCTTAAGAGACGAGAGGGAAGTGGACACGCTTCACGCGAGGGAATGACGATTGACACAACGCTATGTTGTCCTGGCCTTGTAGAGCCCCCTTTTATATACTTACATGGTTTGTGTGGTAACACGGATATGAAATACGTGAGTCCGAGGCGAGGGCAGTGAAATGCCGCGGAATGGGTAAGCACCGGCCCGCCTCCCGTATTCGGGATATACCGGAAGTAGCAGCCATCGACGCAGTGTTGGACAGTCGGCGACTGAAAGTCGAAAGTCGTGTGAGTGACTTTCCCAACTAGCCGATGTCAGTCGTCCGACCATGAAATGACTGCAACTTTTGCCATCACATGGAAGTCCCGGGTTTTGCCAAAGTCTGTAACACATGATCATATCTCATCAATGAGTTATTGTGTTATCGTTGATGTATCGACACACATACTATCTTCATGCACAAATGGCAAACTGCCCTCCCACAGCTAACTGCTCATGGGTCCGTGAATTCTTCGTAGACCACCCAAAACTTGCACAGAAGTCTACTGAGGCCTTTTCTGGCTCTGGTAGCATGCGTGATAAACCGAAAGTCTTTTGCAAACCCTGCCTAGAGCATTGTGTCCACCAACAACGTCTTCAGGATGAGAAGGAGGTTGAAAATGGGACTCATCAAGAATCGCGAACTCGGGATATGATCATGCTAGACTGTGCACTACTTCACTATGCGTTTGTGATAAATAATCAACATTTTTAGTGTTTTCGGTTGCTCAACAACAGCGTGGCCGAGAGTGGTTATCATCCCGCACCGATGTTTTGATTAATCACCTTCGGGCATGTGAACTACAGCCGGCTGCTGTTCGCCAAATGGCAGAGAGCCAGAAGCAGTTGGCCAGATCTCCTAAAAAGTCCACACTCCGTCATGATTTCAGTGAAGGCACTACCTCTATGATGTCAATTTCTCCATACCATCGACCTCCTGTGCCAGTGTTGCAAGTTCAAACACCATTGGA
The DNA here is from genome assembly GCA_003313875.1 of Russula aff. compacta. NCBI lineage: Eukaryota > Fungi > Basidiomycota > Agaricomycetes > Russulales > Russulaceae > Russula > Russula aff. compacta. The sequence continues at coordinate 26,295 of QLOT01000658.1, forward strand.
ATCGTATCAGCCAGCCTACACACTCACCGTCCCCTCCTCATCTCAGCTCAGATCATCCAGTTATCTTCAGTATGAGCGAGCACCATCCCCTATGTCGTCGTTAGGCTCCAGCCTCACTCCCTCTGATTCAATATCTGTACGCTCAAGTACCTCAGCACTCAAGGTGTGACATAGTAAAAGCCACGCAGCATTATTCTCAGCAACTCCTGATAAGGCTGAGACCACTTGGACTGACGCACATCAATCACGCTTCGAAGCAAGACTCACGCGTCTCACTGCTTCAGCGGGACTGCCTCTTTCATGGGTTGAAAACCCCGAGTGGCTCACCTTCTGTGCTGAGTTTATCCCATCTGCGAGATCACCAAGTTGGAAGGTGCTCACACGATGGCTCCTCCCTCGGACACTTGCTGAATTTCAGTCTGAAGCCAAGCAACGTGTGGCTGGCCAGAGTGCAATGGCTTCATGTGATGGATGGACTGGTGAGAACTTCCACCATTACATTGCATTCATGATTGTTGTGGGCAAAGAGGTGGGTGCCCGCATGTCACCTGAGTCCTGTGTGGCCATTGACACCCATTTGCGTGTTAGGTGCACACTGTCAGAGTTCATGATGTGTCAGGAGAGCATAAAACAGCAGACAACCTCTTTCAACTAATGATTGAGGTTATCAAACAGCTTCGGTTGGAATGGAATGTCACTGTTGTGGCATTTACTACCGATGTGTCTGGGGAGTCAAGAAAAGCAAGGAAGATGTTACTTGCATGCTTCCTGCACCTCTTTGTCCAGATTGTTATGCGCATCAGGTCATTGATTTTCCTTATGAGGATACAGCCCATTTACTGATCGGTTCAAAGATCAATCTCATTGTTGGGGACTACTTCGCTGTTGAGACAATCTATATTGAGCACAGCAAAGCAGCTTGCGATCTTATTGCCTGGCTGCGGAGCAAGACATTTATTCTCGCCCAGCTGCAAGAAATCCAGGCACAAAATGGCAAATGCGTTCACACTGTTATCTGCGCCATCCTCACGAGGTGGATGGCTCACTACCTTGCTGTCACCGGTGAGGGCAGTGACACCGGACTCGCGTCTTCAAAAGGTGTACAAGGGAAGGACCTTGTTAGAGCCGATTTAGCTAAGTCGCTATCCTCGGAGATTCCGTCTCCGAATGCTGGTTTGTAGACAAGGACTCGTTGATGGTACTAGAACTCCTTCTGGCGCCTGGCGTCCCTGGTATGCGAGGGAGGTAGAGGAGTAGACACAAGACGCTCAAGAACGTCCAACAAGCCACGGTAAGGCTCAGAAGCGATAGGAACGAGGTCACTACTCCTATTGACAGGAGACTCGACTTGGAGTCTCGTCTCCTTACTGCTTCGGTACAAGTACACTACTGGACGGGCTGAAACCGTCCTGGCTATCGTAATACTGCTGACTGAGGCCACAGGGGCTTTACTAAGGCGCTCCACCATCTTACAAACCGACTGACAGAAACCTAGGACACCCACACAGAAGTCCGAACAGTATCGTACCGACCCCAGGCCTAGACTGCTCTACCAGTCCTGGGGGTCAAACGCACCTCCTCAGATGTCAGTAGCGGTTCTCTTCCCCTCATGGGAGCCGCCCTGTGACACTTGCCTTCTCTCGGTTGCTTGAGTTTCAACACCCATTGAAAGTCCTTGTCAGTCGCGATGCAATGGCCATGCCTAACAAGAAAATTCTCATTCCATCCAGTGGGAGTGCAGCAAGCAAACAAAAAGCACGTGAAATGGTCGCGATTATCGAGAATCCTGGATTTTGGCATGCGCTAGCTTGGTGCGGATTAATACCACTGATTATTACTGCTGATTGCTGATCGTCTGATCTATTGTTGGTGCAGGCTTAAAACACATCTGGAACCTCTCACGAGAGCCACAAATATAACGCAGGCAGCATTTTGTCGATTGGATCAAATCCTCCTTACATTTGGTTCACTCTGCATGCACTACAATGATCTCAGAAACAGAGATCCTGCCAGTCACACAGGATGCACAGCAATTCTTGACAGCATCGAAAAGCGCTGGGCAAAGACCGACCAGGATGTCTTTATTGCAGCTGCTATCTTAAACCTGTTCATCAAAACTGCACCATTCTCATCACAAACGTGACTTTTGACACAAGCTGGTGTACTCTCGCTGCTGAAGCGTTTGTATGCCTGCTTCTTTGCTATCACGGAACTGGAAGATGAGCTGAAAGAAAGCTTGAGACAGTTCTTTTCAAACCTAGAAGGATACTTCAATGGGATGGGTATCTGCGATGGCCTCCCTAGTTATGTCTCAGCCATCGAAGATGATGCAAGGCGCTCCAATTGTTCCCCTGATCTGCTCAGAGTTTACAAGGGCATGAGCATCGCTGATGAACCCCCACCCCTGCTCTTCAAGCTCACATATCACATTCTATCTATTTGTCCGAATTCAGCCTCATGTGAGTGGTTGTTTAGTATTTTTGGAAATCCACTCACAAAACTTCGAAACCATCTAGGAAATCAGACACTCACTTCGCTTGCAGAACTCAAAATGCATATTCGCGATGAACATGTGTGCAAGGGAGAAACAATGAACCGCATGAAGCGCTTCTTTGATGCAGAAATAAATGCTGGTAGTACATCACTTAATCCCGCCGCCATCCCACAAGCTCCTGTGGCTCCAGTACCCCCTGGACATCTGCTGACATCTGCAACCGAGGAGGAGATGGACATTGATCCAGTCACACCACAAGCACCTGACAATGCGACAAATGACTTTAGTCGCATTGTAGAGTCCTTCATGAGGCTGGCAGATGGGGACAAAGATGAGGGAGATGTACAGATGCCCTCTCAGATCATAGTGCCGATCTCTGAACTCTTCGACTTCAATAAGGGCCACTGGGTCTCACTACATGAACAAAGCGCATCACGCAGCCTTGCCGAGGAGTTGGAGCTCTATGAGCTTCTTGATGTGGATGCCCCAGGAGAAGCTGATATAAATATGGAGATTGATCAAACACTTGATAGCATTCTACATGTATAATAGCTCTTTACACGGTCTTAGACTTAGCGTAATCAGGCTAAATCAGCATTTGTACCCACTTACATCAGCGATCTAGCCATAATCAGTGTTTGTACCCACTTACATCAGCGACCATGGCAGGGTCGCGGTCGCATGCGGTCGCCGACCCCCTAGGTCGTCCGACTTTCGGCTTTGCACCGACTAGTCGCCAACCGGCACAACACTGGAACTCACCGATGTTGGAGTGGGCGTATGGGGATGTATGTATGATCGTACGCATTGGGAAGCGTGAAGGGTGAGGGTGAAGGAGGCGAAAGAAAATGAAGACAACAATGGTGAGGATGGGGAGGACAAGCGCAATATGAGGGTGAGGCAAGCGCAAGGACGGGACAGATTGGGGACAGTGGTTCCACAAACACAAACGCATGTGCCAAAGGGGATGGAGGAGACTGTGACAATGAGAATGCACGTAAGACAAAAAGAAAAACACTCTTTGATTAACATAGAGCCATCTTGGGCAAGTGGGGATACTGCTTAAATACATTTAGTCCTTACTGCTTACTATACTGGACAGAGCCAGCTCAGCCAGTGAGAGCGATGTCCAGAATAAGTGAATGTGCGGCACGCCGGCAGTAACTCACAACTTTGAGGGTAGCGAGGAATGGTCGTGGACCGCATGGCCTAGATGGGTGGCAGGGCCTGAACGGGGACTTGGAACTTGAGAGCAATGCACTGAGGGACTTGTAAAGATGAGCCATCAGAGAAACGGGTGTGGGTGTGGTGCCATAGGCTTCTGATTTTAGAGCGACTCACTTTGGGAAGTGTAAAAAAGATAAGCTACCAGAGAAATGTCCGAATGCGTGTGGGCTTGCAGCTCATGAGCAACTCGCTGTAGGAAGTGTAAAGAAGGAGAAAGATAAGCAAGAGGGACGGGCGTGCCAGCATGGGCTTGCAACGTGAGGGCAACTCACTGCAGGAAGTCACGGAAGTGTAGATAAGGTGTAGCACAGTCTGCACAGACGATTGGATTTGCAATTGTCTTGTACAGGCTGAATGTTGAGGGGGGCAATGAGCACAACTGATTGAAGCAAATCGAAGCGATGAAAAAAAGAAGTGATCAGCAATGTCACCGATCTGGCTGGCAGGCGCTTAGCCATGCCACATTGTTTTGTCACCGTACTAGCCGTACGATACCGTTGACGGCCGTATAATGACAGCTGTTTACGGGGTTAATCCGTACCGTGTCCCATACCGTTCAGCATATGATCTAAGGCTCTACGGTACGGGCACGGTAGCCGTCATACAGATGCCGTTGAGCCGTCGATACGGTAACGGTGTACAGCCCTAGTCTCAGCTGGCATTGATGTCTTTAGTCGCCTGAGAATAAGAATATTAAAATGGGACATGCAAGGGAACGGAGAAAGACACGGACCTGGAGAAGAACGCCAATCCCCGTAAAAATTATGTTCGCTGACGGGCCTGAAACGTAAATTTTAGATTGGATAATATCGCAAGGAAACATGGTGATATTCACAAGCCCAACAACATCACCAAGGGTAGAAGAAAACGAGTACAGGACATTCACGGTCGGTGTTACCCAATTCATGAGACTATCGTCGCCATCCTGGGATTGATGGAACCTGGGGATTTGCTCTCGAAAGACAGTGAGGATAGCTTCCGGGGATTCACAGGATTGAAGCTTGGGAAGGAGGGGATGCTTCGTGAGGTCTTGCTTAGTCTTACGGTTGTACTTTTTCAAAGCAGCGTCGAAAATGGAGGCAAAGTTGGAATGGGAGGTTGACGTGGAAGAAACAGCGGACATGATGGTGTGACTGGTCCTTGGGAGAAGAAAGGGAAAGGGATAGTTGGTGATGAGTGATTGATACGAAGAGAGAATGTATCGCTAAATAGCTGCCCTGCCCACTGCACAGCCCACATTCCGTAAGAGACACGAGGCTACTGCAACAACTCGCAAAGAGCGCCTACTGAAGGACTCATTATTCCAATCCAAGCACAGTCCATGCACGCTGCCATGCCTGCCCTACTCCCCATCACCAAAAAAAGTGTCGCATGTCAAACCTTCCCACAGTATAAGCGACACTTTTTTTGGTGACCACGAGTATTGTAGGATTTGTCCCGATCAAATTTACTTCCTGTCTTTATTTTCCAAGTAGTTTGAGAATCTCCAAGTCCCTATGATTGACTCAGGCTGGTCCCACGACATTGACCCTACTGAACTCTTGCTGAAGGCGCAAGCGCAGACGGCGGGTAGCATCGGAGTTTTGGAGCCTCTCGGCTCCCACTGCCAAGCAGCAGTGGTCGGGCGCTCCGGCTCGACCCAAGCGGTGCGTAGTGTGAGCTGGCTCTGGTCGAACGTGTGTAGACGCATATCCACGGGTTCGATCCCATTCATCGAAACAAGGAGAAAATAAAAAAATAGACTTCTATTTACGATTATTTGAAGCGCGAGGGGGTGGGCACAAGTCTATCCGAAGCCAATGAGGCATAAACCCATGCGTGTGCGGCGGCACGTAATGTTGCGCCGCGACGCACTACTAGCACCGTCGTTCTACATACTCGGGTACGTCTATGATCTATCGCCGCCGAAATCCTCCTTCCTACTACAGTAATGATAGTCGGTGGTGCCGCCGTACTCGAGTTCCCTGTGCTGAAGACTGTGGAGGTGGAGGTGACAAAGGTGAGGAACGGGCTAGAGCTGAGAGCTCCTGTCGTTCGTCTGCCCTGCCCGTGTTCTGTGCTTCCGACGGCGCTTCCGACCATTCGTAGCAATCAACCCCGAGGCGATACGAGCTCAGCAATTGCTCTTTGCAAGGAAGGGAAAGAGGACGCACCAGCTAGGCAGGAGACGACGGTCCTGCAGCAGGCCGCAGGCGGCACTGGCAATCAAGACACCCCTCGTATAAGTTAGGTTGAAGGAGCGCGCGTACTTTTGTCCATGAACGTTTCGTCACGCCGCCCAATGCTTTGGTCAACGTCGAAAGTGATAACCCACCAGGGGTGTTCTCACGACCGAAGACCGATAGTAGTAGCAGGAAGGCCTGACCGGCCTGAGACCGAGACCGCATACTGGGATCCGGACCGTATATCCGGTGGCTCCGACATACTTGGAACGATGCCGATGCCACTCAAGTGAGCCCATGGACATGAGGATATGATATGTTTGCTAGGATTATACCCAAGTTTCTCAATTCGCTCTGGGATATATGATTACATAAGGTTCACTACAGCCAAACATGTACAATAGTTTCATTAGTTGATGTTGTATCAAGTCTGTACAGTACCGATGGCCTGTCGCTTTGCATAATGAGGAAAGGCATCCAATTTTCGTTTCAATCCAGCTCGCGATTTGCTCAACCGATCCCCTACTGTGTACGGGCCCCCACGATGTAACAGGGGACGACTCTTTGGGTTTCTGTTCAACAGCTGCCTCGTCAGTGCCTCAAACTGGTTCTCCATAACGGCGCCTTCGGCTGCAAGATACTGGAGCACTCGACCGCAAGACCACAAGTCAGCTCGCATAGGACTATACCAACACCTGGCATCCTGATGGCCAATCTCTGGCGCCATCCATTGAGGAGTCCCGCACCAGCGATTGATCAACGCATCTGGGCCATCGACACAGACCGATATATCAAAGTCAATTATGAACAATCGGTTTCCAAGGACAACGATGTTTTGGGGCTTGATGTCGAGGTGGGCAATACTGTGGCGATGCAGAAATGCGACACCATCTATCAACTGACGACTCCAATCCACAATCACGCCCTCATTCGCAAAGTCCCCGTATCTGAATCCATGATCTAGGGGAATGCCCTCGGGGAAAATGATGAACGTCCCCAGATTTGATTCGACCGTCCCGAGTAAGGGAATGGTGGGGTTAATTGGTGATTTGATCGAGTGGAGGCGATGGAGAATCTGGAGCTCGTCAGAGCCGGAATAGGGGAACTTCACGACGACACCTTTGCCGTTGGATTGTTTGGCGTATCGCATGGTGTGCGTCAACTGCATCTGCCCCATCAGTTCAAGTCAACGACAGCGTGCTTCGTTGCTTTACCTGGTTCATCAGCGCAAAGCCATTCTCGTCTTCATCGTCCGATTCCAACGTGTATCCAGCACGAGAGAACGAATCGACAACTCGGCGATCCTCGTAGATGGCAAGGCCAGTATTGCCCCCTTGAGGCGGACAATTTCGCTTAGCCGGGCTAGATGGGTTCCCGCCTTCGCCGGTGTCATGGTGCGACCTTTTCGACTTGAATGTATGAGGGAAATTGTTCGAGATATCGTTAGCCAGTGTTTTGATGCGCCCCTCGATGCCTTCAACCTGAGGCCTGTCATTTTGTATTATCGATGCCAGATTGTAAATTTCGAACATAGCATTAAACAACTGGAACGGTTGATTCCAGTCTTGGGAGTCCTCGACATAGGAAACCTGGAAGAACCGGTGAGAGAACGCAGGATCGTTTGGATTCAATGTGCATACCGTATTATCACCGCCATCACGTTGAAAAACGAAGTATCGTGTCACCCTACCAGAGTTCTCGATATACAATGCCACGACGATGAACAGATCATCATATAACATGCGACCCAGTCGGGCCGCACATGCAGCTTGAAGTAGCATACGATATCGGTCGTTTTGATCTTTGTCCGATTGAACTACAACCAGGAGATACATCAACCCATCAACGGATATACGAAAATCGCTTCGTGGGGTGTAGCGGTATGTCTTCTTAGCAGATTCGACGTCGACAATAATCTTGAACGGCCAGTCGAGACAACTGCAACAAATGTGACCTCCACAGCAAATAATAGAGCGATAACAGCACCCACAATCCATGGCTTTCCCTTGAACCGAGAATAGAATGAAAGTGCCCCCCCAACTTGTCAAAAATCCACCGGACATTGGGCTCTTTGATTTGGCCTTCCTTCCAAAAGTCATCCACCAACGCGAGGGTAAGATGATGCAGCCCAAGTTTGTTGGAGACGCGGTCTCTTTGATCGACGTCGATGGGTGCGGGTTCGAAGTAGTTGTCAAAACTGGGAAGTTCTTTCTTGAGAGAAGCCACAACGTCCTGTGACAAATTTCAATAACTGGACGGTATGTGAATTAAAAAAAGGATACCTCTGTACCAGACTTAATCCAACGACGCTGGGCCAGTTTGGCTCTGAGGTTCATAAGAGAGTCCGGTTCAGAACCATCCAGTTTATACATCTTGTTTCTCAGGAGGGTGTCCACCCTTTCAAAGACTTGTAGAGAAATCGTCCTCAAGGTGACCGCGGGCCAAAGGTCGCGTGTTGTTGCATCAATCCCCTGCACAGGAACCGGGCTCAGGTCAATCGGCAGCCTGATGAAAACATGAAGACGATTGTTGGGAGGTTGTTCGGGCCATATGGTGGAAGTTAAGTCCATGGCGTGCAACGGTTCAGCGGGGAGCGACAGGGGCTGATATTGACCAGTATTAATTCGTTGCTCGATTGCCGGATCGCGAGGATCTACATCGATCTGGGGATGTGATAGGCCAACATTATGTCGGGACGAGTCACTACTAATGTCATCCTCACCTTCCAAAGGGTCAAAAATTGGGCATCAACGTTACGAAGCGGGCCGTTCTTGCCCTTTTCTTTGATCAATTCCTTCAAGTCGGCGATATATTCATTCATTGGTATCCTGACCAATGTCAAGGCTTTGGCTCCATCGATGAGACACCAGAGAGTATATGTAGACATTTTAGGTGGGAGTGAAAATTAGAGAAAAGAGGTGTGGTGGTGGAGAGAAAGAACGAAGCGTGAAATTGTGGCGGTGGCGGTTGCAACAACTATCAACAAATATCAACAAAAACAAATTACCTAATCAACGAAGGTTTGTCAGCTCCCACCCCCGTCCACTAACTTGCCTTGCCCTTGGCGACCCGCCCGAGGCCGGCAGCGGACTCGGAGGATGAGGTACGACTCCGCATAGCACACTAAGGCAGGCGTCACTAGGAACCAACTAGGTACATAAGCTTGTAACCCTAGGGTTTAGACTTACATAATCCTGCGAAAATCCGCTCGTGACCTGCTTCATTGCAATGAAAGTCAAAAGTATCAAAATTATACATATGCCGCGTGCGCGTGATACAAAGTACTATGACATGACACTACGCTTCACCTCTGCGATGATCTCTGGGGGTAAAGTACGATGGCTGTGGTATTTCCGGTTTGCCCATGCGGCCTGCAATCCAGAAAGGCCCGTGTGATACACTGATATAAAGCATGCAGACCGATTTGCATAACTAAAGGAACAAAACACAAAGATAAGACAAACCAGACAAAAGGATGCACAGGACTCACGCCGAATGTGAAGGAGGGAGATGTCATCAAGGCATTGAATGACTTTCCCTTCCATCTCGTTGATTGTTGCCGTGCGCCCTGCCATATGGAAACGGAGCTTTGCTGCCCCCCAATACTGTTCGATAAAGTTGAGTTTGCAATGGTATTTGGGATAGAAATCACATATATGCCCGTGAGACTCGATCAGCTCTTGAAGCTGGGACTTTTGAGAGGTGAAATTGGGCTGCATAAAAAGAATGCGCCGGCAGCAGCACTTATCGGCGCCAGGCTTGCACTGAAAACCTGGGCACTGGGTGCAAAGGTCCATCTCGGGCCATAGACCATGTTCCCGAATGATAACCTCCATGCCTTTGAACCAGCCAGGCATGGAGGGATGGTCTTCAGGGAAGTAAAATCACTGCGGCTCGCCATTCGGGAGTGTGCCGCTGCACATGTGTGGACCGTTGGGCTGGTGCGTCCACCCTTTCTTTGGCCCTGTGAGAGAAGTCAGCTGGAACCAGAAAAGCTGCGGCATGACCGCAGATTGTCCTCGCATGCAAAAAAGAGAGGGCCAAGGGGGAGGGGTCAACACGGTTGCAGCAGCAGTGGGGGTGGGAAACAGGAAGGGTTGGCACACCTTTCACCATGCTTCGTGCCGATAGGGCATCTGGGGCACGCTTCTGATGGCTGGGCGCATTGTCGAATAGAAAAAGGCCTTGAGCCATGCTGTTGGTGAGGCCCTCAAAAATGTTGATGGCCTTATTGACTTGTATGAGAAGGTCTTTGGCACTGAAGAACCCGTCACGATTTTTGCCCGCCTTGAAGATGATCCGGGCTTCCCTGATTGATATCAAATGTAGGAGATAAGTGTATAAGATGAGGATGAGAGGGGACTTACTCATCGCTGTTGTGCAGTCATCCCCATTCCGATGTCAGGAAATCTGACACCATCAACGACTGGCCATTACCCTTGGCCTTTAGTTTTGACTTGCTGGACACATGGCTCCATCCAGTGTTGCGCTCGTCATTTTGAAAGAATGTCGACTCGTCATGTGTGACCAGGATCAGGCGAGAGCGTCCATGGGCTTCAGGGTGTGGGAGTTCTGTCCCATCATGATCCCATCGATGGAATCGACGCTTGTATTCCATCCAACGTTTGATGAAAGCTTGCCTGTACTCCACCACATCTTCCCTCTCATGTCCATCAAGATACATACCATGCTTTAGTTTCCCATAAGTCCAGCCCAATTTCTCAAGCCAGCGAAGTGCTGTTTTGGCGGAAATTGTTGCCTTTGCTATCCCCTTCTGTGTGAAAACTGCTTGCATCTCTGGACTTGTGACAACTTCCACCACATCCTGGGCCTTTAAGAAACCTCCCTTTTTCTTTTCCTTCAATCGTGTTTTGACTTCCTCTGCAATATCTTCATCATCAATGATCATACCTCATTTCTGGCTCAACTGGTGGAGAGGGAGGTCCCTCCACTTCAAGAAGCCCATAACCCATTTGCGGATTTGTCTTGCATGGTTTGTTCCACGTCCCTGCATCTTGGCGACCATTTCTGATGCTCTAATCCAGGTATAGGCCAGGTTATCATCTGTATAAATATTCAAGAGTCCAACCATTGCTGCGACATGTGCCCAGACGATCACATCAAGATCACCTCTCTTTGCCTCTTTGGTAAGTTGCATGCTTGCCTCCCGAAGCTTGGATTGATCACCTAGGACCTGTGATGTGGAACCAGGGATCCCTTGGTATTGGAGACGTGTCGCAAGGCACGTGACTCGCGAGTGATTCAGTCACACCATGCGCGCGCAATCGACTTAGTGCGCCCTTGGACGTTTAAACCCATCCATGCATTCTTAATGTCATATCCATTTTGCCGAAGCTTTTACTGTATAGTATATAGTTACTGTAGCTGCATTCCCTCACCCTCAGTCATCCTTTCAACCCGACTGAGGTCAGTACACGCATCACACTCGTTACCTTACATTCATTTACTTACTTCCTATCCTAGTTATTCTGACTAGTGTTGCCACAGCTCAGCTAGCCAGCAGCTGGCTACAATAGCTGCAGCCATGGCTATAATAGCCACAGTAAATTGTTCCTAGCTGCAGCTGCAGCCACAGCTACCAGC
>QLOT01000660.1:0-13951 GCA_003313875.1 Russula aff. compacta
CCACACCACCCCCCTTAAAAAAACCTCATCAACACCGACGTTTTGGTACGATGCTAAAATTATTGTATTTGTCAAAAAAAAATTCCTTTACCTTTACCTACATTTTGAAATTTACTCCAGACAGGTGGTGGTGCTTACTCTTTGTTGTTGGCGCATCTTTCGGCGCAAGCGCACGTCCCGGGTCAAGAGGGAAAAAAAAAACAAGCCAATTATCATATGTCATATGCCATGTGACACTCCCATATCTGGCTATTTGGGCCCCATCTCCCTTCGTTTCTGACTAAGGTATAATTTGCGCGAGGGCGGGCCACGGACTTAACTTCTGGGACCTCTGGGCCCATCATCGACCCAAAGATTGCGAAGTGTAGCAACTTATGAGCGAGAAATACGCGATCCGTGCTTCTACCTCCGCAAGTCAAACGAATCCGCAACATCGCACGATAGATACGGTCGAGAATGGGGGTGGGCATCGCGACAATCCGAACACGCAAAGGCGGTTTATTATACATACTCGCTACACGGGCTTCGCCAAAGCTAGAGGTATAGAAAGAAAGCACATGGAGCGGATGTGGACGGGCTTCGTGGACTGCGTGGGAAGGATGGCTCAGAAAAAAGACGATCTTCGCATCGAATCGCAACAGACGGAAAAGTACCCAGGGTGGGCGGGGTGGAGCAACAGAGGTTTGAGAGGCAATCAGTACAGGTGTCCAGAAAGTATGTGTGAGGATGGGAAACAAAGGGGAAAAAAGACAATCACGAAACAGTGAATGAACGCAAAGCGCGATCATCGATGGGATGCCTCTTGGGTATATGGGTGGTTTCGAGAAACGCCAGTGGTGCGAGGACCTGCGCGCCGTCAGGGGTGCTTGAAAAGCGACCATGTCCGAGTTTTCCATGCCCCAGATCATGGGCAGCCTTTGGCCAAGCTGGGGGATCCAATGGCGAGGGAGGTTGCACAGTGGATGCTGGGTATGGCGCATATTTTGGGGAACGGGATTGATGAGAAGAGTACGGGCCAGCGTTCTCTGAGTTATCCTTAGGGCGCCCCTTGACGCAACGCGCACTACGGAACTTCCCAGGAGGAACTTGAAGGCTGACAAGCTCGGGAAAGTCATCTATTGTGTAGAGATTGTCGATGGTCTCTTGGGTAAAATAAGCGACTACAGGGCAACCATCAAATTGCTTGTAGAGGCAATGAAGGAAATCCAACGCACTAAGATGCCATTTTCTTCGGCCCCTGCCTGCAAGGTCTACATATACAGAGTACGTCTGCTTGATGAGACGTTCTCGAGGACGTCCATAGTAAGAGCCAGGAGGGAGATGCAAGCTGAAGCTACAAAGGCAAGCGTATGTGACGCATCCAAATCGGAAAGGCGGACATAACTCACTGCTGACCAATAACGTCCGGCTCCATGTCGAGCTCCCTCTCACTATAGAACAAAAATTCGTCCCTGGTAGGTGTTAGTATTTAGAAAACATCCACAGCGACATCCGCAATACCTGACGCGAGAGGGCCCCCAGCGTATTCCATCTGTCCATCGCTCGATGCCAAGCTAAAACGGAAAAAGATAATGTCAGCAGCGCTGATGATGAAAATGAAAACTTTGGCTCACTCCAGTAGCTTCGGCGTCTGGACCTCTCTCTTCCCAGACGTACACCGAGCCGGACCTAATACATCGCCTCTCTTCACTATCTAACCGCCGCGAAACTATGGGCAAGACGCCAATGGATACAGCATAAAAGATGACGAGAGCGTCCGAGACGGATCGAACGCGGATATCGGTGCAAGTTGGTCGTTGCATGGCCAGTAAGGGGTATCAGAAAAGAAACTACAGGGGTGGGAACAGGGGAGAAGAGGAGGGGTCGTAAGGAGCGGCGGTGTGCAGGACGGGGGAAGAGGTCATTATAAACCCGCCGTGGACGGTTTAAGTACATATTTCCAAAGGCGTTTACGGTAAGCGGGAAAAAGCGCTTGGGTGAAGCGAGCCTGATTGGATGGCTACTATCGTTCCGGATAAGAGCGCGTTCCATGAATGATGAATTGGCAGCCCCCAGACAGGAGAAATGACTGGTTACCATTGCTGGAAGGAAAGGCGTCGTGTGCGGAAACTGCCTTCATCTTTTTGCTTTACATTCGAGCGTAAAACTGTGTACATATCAAACTCTATACCTTTAATCAGCTTCCGTCGTGCGGCTATCCGACTATCCCGATCTTAGCATCCACTTAATACCTCACCCTCGAAAGATGTGGCAAATTCAGGGCAGTTCCATCTATCACTCCTGCGACTCACTCCCCGGACCTGGCCAACCGACTAATAATATCCACCCCTGCCATGCATCACCTGTAGTAGTACAGTAAGCACTCCCACCCTACATTCCCCCTCCAGCTTCGAACATAATAAACGGGCTTTCACTGTGCCGGTGCAGCGTCTGGCCTTAGGAGGAAGGTCTCCAAACAAACAGAATTACGTCAACGTCCTGCGCTTCCTTCCCAGCTCAAGTAGTCGGCTGATGGAGAAAAGCCAGGGGGGCAGCGGTCGGTTCGCCGCTTCTCTTGGTCCCCAAGATTATCCACCGTATCTTGTACTTAGTTTGCATTGTTTGTCTTATCGGCGCCGCCGTCGTACCGTCATCACATCGATAGCGCACGTCCGGTCGCCGGAGGCAATAAGCTGAGATCGCATGTGTAGTCCGTTATGATATTAGTGTGAGAGATGATACATAGATCGCCGATCTTCCAGCCCTACAAAATTTCGCTGCATCCCCACGCACGAACCATCGCAAGTCTTTGTCATTCGGCCATTTGGGACAGGCACCACGCCGCATGCCATGGAACGATCATCGTCAGAACCTTTGAACATCTGCGCAAGAGCACAGCGGCGGCCGGAATAGCTTCCTTCATGTTACTCGATACAGGTGGTGGCGAGTGTTTAGAGGTCAATGAAGAGCCTCATGTGCCTGGTACATGAAAGTTCTAACGCTCATTATGAAGAGGCGTCACTGTATATGAGCAATTCTGGGTGATTGGCCAATCAGATTTCGGGATATTGCCCAACTGAACTGGATTATAATGCGAAGTGCCTCCAGCCATGTATCTGGAAAATAATGGTGTGCTGCGCGAAAGGCGCAAACCGCACCTGGCGGTCACGTGCTCGTGATCCCCCCTTCGGTAATTGCGCATATATTCTCTCACACTGACTCGAATGCTCGCTTGGAGAGCGAGCCTTTCCATACACCATCGAGGGCTTATTCGTTATAATACCCGCACATTCAGATATTTGTGGAAAGACATGGCTCACGACCAAACCAATTGGAGGCCCCCGTCGCGTCTTTCGGAAGAACCAGTTCTGAAAGTATACAACACCTTTACAAAAGCCAAAGTGCGTCCGTTCAGGGCATCTCCATCCCCACTCAGCACTTTTCTTTGATCTCCAGAATGAGTTTGTTCCACGCGATGGGAGACGCATCAAATGGTACAATTGCGGACCTACCGTATACGATGCTGCCCACATGGGTCATGCAAGGTACGCCTCTCTGTCTGTATGTGTGAGCCCAACTCCATGTTTTTTTTTCCGAGTCCAGAAACTATGTCACACAAGACATTTTGCGCAGGATTTTGTCGGATTACTTTGGCTACGATATCCATTTTGTGATGAACATCACCGACATTGACGATAAGGTTGAGATCCCTTCTAATATCATCCTTTCTCGAAATCAACATATAATGTAGATCATCTTGAGGGCAAGACAAACGTATCTCGTTGATACATTCAGATCTGAGGCCACATCTCTCACTCAAGCATTGCTGGATGAAGTTCGGTCTTCTTGGGACTCATATGTGCGCTCCAAACTAAGCAAGGGACTACCTAGCGAGGAGGTTCCTCCCTTCGGCTCAGAGTGGCAAAATTGGAGCGAACTTTCCATCAGAGCCAAGGACAAAGCATGGAGGATTGAAGCTCTTAAAAGGGACGAGAAATTCGATATGCACTTTAATGCTGCTGTGTGTCCCTACTTATCGACTAGAGCCACAAATTGATGCCGCCACCTTAGTCACGTTCTTATGAGGCCATTCAAACAGCAATTAATTGTTTGAAAGCCGGGCAGACCAGCGCAGAATCTGCTCAGCGGCTTGTGGATGATTCGGCCGACGTCCTTGCACCGGCTCTTGATAAGAAGGTTTTTTGTCTCTCCTATTTTTAGGTGCATTCTCATGATCATTAGAGCGGTGCATCAGTGACTGATCCATCATTATCTCGTTCGTTGGCCCGGTTTTGGGAAGCAAAATTCTTCGAGGACATGACTCGCCTCCGTGTCAAAGAACCAGACACACTTACTCGCGTCACTGAATATGTGCCCGAGATAGTGGCGTTCGTGGATGGCATTGTTCGGAATGGGTACGCTTATGAGGTCGCTGGAAGTGTCTATTTTGACACCAACAAATTCGACTCCACCGAGAACCACACTTACGCCAAACTCGAACCGTGGAGTAAAGGGAACAAGGAGTTATTGGAAGAGGGTGAAGGTGGATACATTCCCATCAATCTTCCCTAGCTTCTCTTCTAAGCCCCCTTTCAGGCGCCCTTTCGAATACCACTGGTCGCAGATCCACGGCAGATTTCGCACTCTGGAAAGCGTCTAAACCAGGAGAACCCTTCTGGTCATCTCCCTGGGGCCAGGGCCGTCCTGGATGGCATATCGAGTGCTCCGTTATGGCGTCTGCCATCCTCGGGGACAATATAGACATCCATTCAGGAGGAATTGATCTGGCCTTCCCCCATCATGACAACGAGATCGCACAGGCGGAGGTAAGCAGGTCGGATCCGACCATACGCGAAGTCTTGTTCAGCTTTCGTATCTAGGCTTATCACGAGTGCGATGCCTGGGTGAATTACTTCCTCCATACTGGTCATCTGCATATCGAGGGCTTGAAGATGAGTAAATCCCTCAAAAACTTCATCACGATAGATGTAAGTGCCTGGTCTCTCACACCTTCGGTGGCATGACTCTGCGCAGGAAATATTGCAAAAGTACTCAGCACGTCAACTACGCCTAGCCTTCCTAACGCAGTTGTGGAATTCTAAAATGGATTTCTCAGAGTCGCTTATGACCGGAGACGTGAAGAACATCGAAACCACTATGAACGTACGAGACTTAATTAAGCGGCTGATTTCGCGAGCTTACGACCATGAAGAACTTTTTCACGGTATCTAAAGCTCTGATCAATCAAGCTCAATCTGAGCAAATCGTTCTGGATGGGAACCACGGGTATCATAGCCCTGAGCGTGCCTTGACAGATGAGTGCGTAATTTTTATGTATCCTGATTTTATTCTTATCACGACATCGCGCGAAGATTGTATCGAGCCCAGGATAGATTTCGAGAAGCTCTCTGCGACTCATTTGATACACCGAGGGCAGTAAATGTGCTGCGAGACCTGGTCTCTCGCACCAACGTGTACATCAACTCGGGTGCAAATCAGTTGGACGTCAGCATTGTAGAGCGTATAGCACGATGGGTTGGAAACATGCTTAGGATGTTCGGGCTGGGGGAAGGGAATACCTCGGAGCTTGGATGGGGCCAGACATCCCAGGATGGCTCCACCTCCTTGAACGTGAGCCGTACACGCCACAATCATTCCTTGTGTCAACTGAGTAACTCCGATACGCGCAGCGTGAAGAAGTGGTGATGCCGTATCTAAGGGTCTTGTCCTCTTTCAGGGATGGCGTCCGGCAGCTAGCCATCTCGAAAGGGGACGGCGCAGCGAAGGAGATCCTAGCGTTATGTGACAAACTGCGTGACTCCGATCTAGTGCCCTTGGGCGTTGCTCTAGATGACCAAGAAGGTAGATCGTGCCTCGGCTTTGATCGGGTCCAGTTGATTAAGCGTTTCTCATAGATGGCAAAGCGCTGGTAAAGTTGGTCGATCCCGCCGAACTTATTAGGGCACGCGAAGAAAAGCGAGTGCAAGCGGAAGCCAAAGCAGCGAAGAAAGCCACGGCGCAGGAATTAGAGCGGCAGAAGAAATTACAGAAGATGGAGAGAGGAAGTGTCCCACCCGAGCAACTGTTCAAGCCACCCAACGTCCCCGAGGGTGTTTATGGCAGTTGGGATGACCAAGGACTGCCGTTAACAGATGGTGAGGGAAAAGAGCTTAGCAAGAATCAGACGAAGAAGGTACAGAAGGAGTGGACAAGACAGAAAGAACTCCATGAGGAGTACTTAGCATGGAAAAAGGAAGTGCGGTGACATACCGACGGTAGCCCTTTGACACATGTTCGGATCGCCACCGCCTTTGTAGAGTAATCAAATTCGAGTGCTCGCGGCAGCTGCCGCCCATTCCTGCGACCCATCCCTGCGTCAATCTACATTACCCCCATCTTACCAGTCGCAAGCATCGACGACGACTTGGGCTATTTTCTCCAAACCGGTCCTATCGTCATCGTCGAAGCCACCTTGGGCCAGGCAGTCCAGATCAAAGACGCCGAGTCCCACTTCCCTCCCTGACGACTTGATGATCAAGGGGCAGACAATCTCACTCTTCGTGTGGCCATCGCAGGCGATGTGTCCCGGATATGCCTCCACGTCGGGCACAACGATTGTCCTGCGAGACATGAACGCGTCTGCACAAACACCCTGCCCCTTTCCGGGAGTGGTGTCAATGAATTGACAAGCAGGCTTGCCGCAGAAGGGCCCCAGAAGCAACCGACTGGAGGGGTTGGAAGCAGTGCTGTGGTCCATACGAATCTTTGGCGTCGGAAATAGGGAGGAGTCGATATAGAATCCTGAGAGAAGTGTAAGTTATTTCGAAGAAGGGAGTTGAGATCTTTTTTTTTGTCGAGCTGGCAACCCGCGGTCTCCGGGAAGCTGCGCGCGGCGCTGAGCCCGCGAGCAGCCGTGTGTGTAAACGAGGTCGAAAAAAGGAGGAGGCTCACCACACCAATTCACAGAGGAAGGACCGTCTCCGAAAGCGGGGTATGAGAGTAAAGAATGATAAACGAGAGAAGATGTGGTGGCCAGATTGGTGACCTGAATTAGAAACACACGGAGGGCGCGGTGAACGAGACGGTAAGAGGGCATGACGAAGTAAAAGGGAGACACGGTGAACGGTTTACCCAGTGTCTCTGGCCATCGAGGAGAGGGACGAGCTGCGATAGGACGTGTTCCCAGAATTGCGACTTTGTGTGTATGGAGGCCGGGAGGAGGATTGAATCTGCATGGTGCAACATCATGGCCTTGTTGGGGTTGGGGCTGTCAAGTGCACGCACGACACTTGCGATACGAACGCGATACGATAAGTCTTTGGCGACAACGATAAGGATAAGATGGAGTGAAATAGAATTATGTAAGTAATACACGCCCGTGTCGCCCATCGCCCATCAAACTGAGCGGCCAAACGGTTGTCGTCAATAGCATCACACAGTGTCCCCCAAACTCAAACATCGCATTGACAAACTTAAACGACACGTTTTTACACGCATTTTTGTCATGGCACCTTATCTTGACACCGTTACCGTATGACTCGCCCCACTTTGAGCTAACGCGTCATTCGCCGGCCTGATCACCTCTTCTCTCCCAGTCTTTCGCACAGGTCCCCATCACCGACGAAGGCGTCGACACCCTCGCCTTCTTGAAGGCTTCTGACGGCCTCGTCGGTCTTTTTGGTATGTCCCCCTTTTGCATATCAGTTTCCTTTTGCGTCGCTGAGCGATTTTATGCGCTGAGATCTCCTTGGCTCCGCCGCATTCAGCGTCGTCCAAAGCGACCTGAAGGGCAATATTGCGGTGAGAGCGGGTATAGCGCGTGATCTTCACATGTGTTTTGACCCTATGGCCCGGATATTGTAGAAAGTCCGTGCGCGGTACGATGAGACACCCACCCTGTCGAACACCCTGGAAAAATTGGTAGAGAACGAAAAGGGCGAGAAGAAGAGGAAGGCGACAGAGGGGCTGCTGTGGCTCCTCCGTGGCCAACAGTTCACCTGCAAGGCGCTTCAGAACGTTCAGGCAAATGAGTCTGAAGAGCTGGCCGCAGCGTTTGGCAAATCCTACGAAGGGACTCTGAAGACCTACCACAATTTCGTGGTGAAAGGGGTTTTCTCTGTTGGTCCCTTTCACACTCTAGTCCCCCCTCACAGGCGTTCACATTTGGTCAGGTTGCGATGAAAGCCTGCCCTTATCGCGCGGACTTCTTCAATAAATTGAAGAATGACCCCGCGGGTGGCCCTCCTGCTTCGGACGATCACCTGAATGAGGGGCTCAATCGATGGTTGACCTCGCTTGACGGCATCGTGACACGGGTGCAGACCTTTTACAAGGCTGGCGGGCATGACAAGGGGTTCTAGTTTGTGTTACGAGCAGCGCCGTCCTTTGACGACGGTTGCGTCAGCCTTGGATGCACGTTAACGCGATTTGACCACTTTTGTTTTGCTGGTAATAAGGATAATGATTACACGTTCGGGTTCGGGGCGTTACGTCCCATCCCACAAGCAGTCTGAAAGGACCCCCTCGGCGGCGTGGACCCCTGGTGCAAGTCCGCACTATTTTTTTCCCCGTGCAGCTGCTGCGCAGCATGGAGGCAAACTACTTCTTAATTCGTCCCACCGCCTGGTGAGCAAACTTGAAAGGTGATGATAGTGGTGACTGCCGTACATTACCTCAGATTTACTATCAGGGGCGCTGCGAATCTCAATACAGTAGGTGCTGGGATTATTAATTTTATATTTACTGAGGGTGCGAGTGCTCATCGTCCGTTCCTAGAACTTACGTTGATACCCTTGTTCATTTTAGACGCGGCGCGAGGGGTGTGATCGAGGGCACCAATGGCCGGGGCCACAGCCGAGAAGGCGCACTCGATCATGCTAGCTGGTTCACTTGAGAGGGTGGAGAGGTGACTGAGTGGGTGGAAGCGGTGGAGAGGGGAGACAAAGTCCCCCTGCCCTGGACGCGAAGACTGTTGAGTTTTGCACGAAATCTGGGCCAGCCATGGGTGGAGGGGAGGGGGGCCGAAATCGGGAGCGTCGCCCCGCGTGACCAATCGGCTCAACTGCGGCAAAGCCGACGGGTGGCGTGCAATGAGGGGCAGCGTTACGTCGTCTCTGGTCGGAAATGACAGTTCCAGTTACGCATTTGAACAACCCGGGAACTTGCCAAGCACCCCCACCCCGCCGACCGTGATGTCGCCAGGTCTGTGGGCGGTTCAGCCCTCAGGCCCCATATTGTTTTTCATTGTCATCGTGACGTACAGGTAAGTCTGGAAGAGGTATGCGCTATGCCGTACTCGCGATCCCACCTGGAAATCATTCGTTCCGGCTACCCGTGACTGACAGTCCCTCACCTCACCTACTGTATTGTGTAGTGGCCTGTTGTACGGCGGTCATTGAGACGTGCGCAGCAGTTACGGCCCCTTTGAAAGTTTAATTGTCTAGATGCGGAACAACCCCAAAGCTTCTGATATACAGTACATACAATTTCGGGACGTGCACTCGAGTGGGCCCTTGCGTTGCCCACGAGACCGTCCCACCATCCTATATCTTGTCAGACATTTATTTGACAGAGAACCGTGCAGCAGGGGAGAGGGGAAAGGGTGGACGACGTAAAGGGTAAACTGACTCTGTGGGTTGACTGACAACTACTGGAGTGCTAGACCTGATGATTTCGTCCGCGTGGGGGGGCTGGACAAGGTCTCGAGGCACCTCTGTCTCCCACCAGCCAACTATGTCATCGCTGGCGTGTCAAAAACCAATCAAACTCATTCAAACGCTGTGTAGTTACTGGCACGCTCCTGCCAAACTGGGCACTCTACCGAATGATGTGTTTTTTTTTTCGTGCCTCTTTCCTGCAACTTTAGCCGACTCGGAGAAAGGCTATCAGGTAAGCCATTTCACCTCCTCCCTCCCCCCGGCGAACGCCAGAAGTTAATACTTTTCCGATGATTACGGCAGAAAAGAGTCATAAATTGATCTTCAATTCACCGCCGTTAGGCATCAGCATGGACAGGAAGGAAGCAAGACAATAATATGGGACGGGTTGAGTCTCCGCGACGAGTAGCGTCGTCCTTGGGCTAGAAAACAACGATTGGAGGCAAAAACAACTCGGTTGTAACCGCCCGTGCTGGCTCGAATTTGCCAAGCTTACGGCGTGCGTGCCCTTCTTTCCAGAATTCGGGCCTGTGTGTGCCATCGTTCCTTTGAATGGCAAAACCCATGAGAACGCCCATGCATGGGTGAGTGAGGTCGGCAGTGGCCTTCCGCCCAACCCGCTTGAGCCGGGTATTCATTCATCATCATCCCGTTCATGTGCCTTCCAACGGAAACCTTCTCAACGCGCTGGGGGCATCTGTTCAGCTTCTGCTCTATGACCTCTGTCTGGCCTCCCTGCCACAGATTCCCCAAAGGTCGCTTGTCACTTCATTAACATTACGGAATTCTGATATACTTCCGATACTCCATGTGGGTAAAAGCTCATTCAAGGGGGACTTGTGTGGAAGACTTCTGCTCGAACAGTCCCAGATCGTTCCCATCGATTCAGGAGAATCTCCGCCCTTCCCATTGACGAGTCCCCTCAATTTCATGCGCCCCAGATAAGGTTCAATCATGTTTTGCAGTTAAAGAAACAGCCTTTCAATTCGGGTGCTCGAACTTACCGGCAAGTAGGACCCGCTCTTGTACTTGTATGGGTTGGTCAGTCACACTTTCTATCGACCTCAACCATTCAAAACTGCTTCGAGGCACGGCGTCTGCCAGAAACCTGCCATCAGCCTTGTTTTTCCTCTCCCAAACTGTGGCGCAACAGTCCACCACGTATTTCTACTTCAGACTCCTGTCGACTAGTTATTCCCCTCTCTCCTCGTCAACATGATGTCTCCTACCTGCTCAAACATTCGCGTTCGTACTGCAAGAGATGCAGAAATCATTTTCCATGCTGTTCGTCTTGGGATACTCCCTATGGTCACGCAACGTCTTGGAAGTGAGGAACGCATGGCCTTATGTACTGGCTGCGTATACGTCTGGGAAGAGCGCAGTGGCAGTCTTTCCGAGTCTATGGAACAAGGTATCGAGCGCTTCACGGAGGGAAGAAGTTGGGGTCCTTCCAGGTATTGCTAAAGTTGATAGTCGCTGGCAGCAACACTCTGCTAACGAGAACCGATGATCTTCTTCAGAGCGCGCGACGTGAGCTCTCGCCTACCATGTTCCCATCTCAGCGCAGCTGAGATTTGCAAACTTTTGTGAAACAGGACTTTCTTTTCTATCACGAGAAGGACACAGCACCAAAGTCCTTGATGGTTGAGAGGACCAGAGCGATACGGTACGTGTATCTCGGTGATGTCCACATCGTGATCGTACCTAATGGGCGATTTGATCGCGTAGGTACCAGGAAGATCCCGTCGGCGCATCTGCCATGCGCCCCCGACGGAGAGGCGAACATATGATCAAGCAGACATATTCTGTCTATGTGCAGACAGCCGACGGAATGAAGAAATGGCATCTCAGTTCGTCCTGATTCATGTCCTTCCGCGGGCATCGGAATCTGACAACGACTCTCAGATGCGTATTGGACACAAGAAACTCTCGATCGACTGTCGACCGTCGATGATATTCCCGAGCTGCGCTCGCTCGAGGTCCCACCCGGCATTTACCTTTGCGCGCGCACAAACCGGATGCGTGAAACGGTCTCGCGACCAGGAAGAAACATGTTTTCCGAGGGAACCGCCCTTCCATCGCCCACATCGCCTTCGGCCTTCGCGCTGTATCAATCACAATGTCGTCTCGACGATCGACACAGGTCTTCATCCCTCTCTCCATCTTCTCCAGTCTCCACCCATTCCATGAATGGGGCGATGATGTCGCCTCGCGTTTACGCTCAACAAGGTTACGCCCAACAAGGTCACGGGCTCTCGTTGGCCCCTCTCGAAATGCTCGAGGAGTGTCGGCGGTTCAAACGGGATCCCGCCGACGAGGTGATCCTTAGGTCGTTCAATTGACTGTGTGACAGATCGCTTCGGGCTATTGTCTTGCTACACGTGTATCATCGTCACCGTGTCACTGAGCCAGACACGAATTTCTGACTTGGCTACCAGCCTCGACCCCCGCCGAGGCTCCGGCTGGCCGTCAGCCTCCAGTTGCCTCATTTCGCATTCCCTATTATCCTCTCCAAGTCACAGATGCTTTCTTCGTTTTCTCTCTTGCTGTGTACCACCCGCAGGTTTTTTTTACACTGTTTACAATCGCACGATCATCTTTTTTTGTATCATAGCATTCGCAAATCGTTGGTTCACCGAATTGCTTGCTCCAGTCCAGTCCCGTGCAAGAGAGTCTGTGTCAAGTGACGACCAGCAGCGCCGAGGCATAATCGGGAAATCGGCAACGAGGATAACTCCGAGTCGCGATTCGTTCAAAAAGAAAAATGGTAATCCCCCTTGTTCCTTGGCACACACACACACACGCACATACACCACACACCACACGCCCTTCTCCACTTTCGCCCTCACCTATTCAAGTTCGACCGCTTATCAAATCCGGCTGGGGGCAGAAAAAAAAACGAGTTAGGAATAGGACTAATGCTTTCTAGGAACGGTCAGTCAGGACGTTCGAGAAAATTCCGTCCGCATGGAAAATGTATGGTGGCTGGGGCTTCCCTGACTCATGGCAAAATATGAAAACGAGGCGGTCTAGAGCCTAATCCCCCCCTCCTTTTGGGCGCAAAGCAGGTAGGGGACGCCAGGCCTGGGTGCGTGCGTGTGTGTGCGCTCCTGCGCGCGCATTTTGAACACCTGGGCCAAAGCCTCCCCTTAAGGTTTGATCCCCTTTGCCTTTTGGGCACCCTGCACGCTCTTTTTTTTTTTGGACCGCCCTGATT
Source organism: Russula aff. compacta (assembly GCA_003313875.1). NCBI lineage: Eukaryota > Fungi > Basidiomycota > Agaricomycetes > Russulales > Russulaceae > Russula > Russula aff. compacta. The sequence continues at coordinate 12,853 of QLOT01000660.1, forward strand.
GCAGCTCAAATCGTCGACTCGAGCGAGGTCCGGTTTGTCCAATCCAGCGAAACGTAAGCCCACACGGGACCACTTGCCCTTCCACCCAAGAGAGTAAATAGTAGTAGACCGTCCCACTAACTGACCTGTCTGATCGTCCTGACCAAACCAACCGCTTGATTGGTTTTGCCTTGACTGGCTGGTTTTGACCCGTGTCAGTCAGTCGGTCAGTCAGTCACGTCGTGCTGTGAGAGAAGAGCAACCTTCTTTTCTCTCTTTTGAATTACTCGCCCTCCCGGGGTGTTATCTTCCTTGCTTCGTACCCCCCCCTTCACGGGCCTCACCCCCTCCGACTTTTCTCCGTCCCGTTAAAACTATTTTACATAAAACCGTCCCTGGGAGGCAAGCGAGATCGGGGGCGATGTCCCTTGCCAAGGGCCTGGCCTGACTTGACGATAGAGGTGGGCGGGAGTTGGTCCCACTCCACTTTGTGTGTCTGGCTTTTTTACTGTGCTGGCTGGCTTATTACACGGCGGAGAAAATTTTTATTAAAAGGATCGTTGACGCCAGCGGCTTCGGAGTTGGTGCTCAGCGACGACCCACGACGGCGGGTGCATGCGGCCAAGGCTCAACTTGGATGTTATCGCGGCGGACGGGGACCACGAGGGACACATGATACCGCGCGCCAAGACACGCTAGTCGACTTTGCTCTCGAGGGCCCTCGAGGCCTTACGCCAGTCGCCAGTCTTACGCCTCCCCTCCGCGTCCCTCGACCCTATTGATAAAAAAAAATTTAAAAAATTAAATTAAACAAAAAACAAATTGGTCTGTATGCCTTGTGGTGTGTTGTACGTAGGTTCCGACAAAGCGGGAAAGGCGCAACGCTCTGCCAACCCAAACTCGCACTCGCACCACCGGCCGTACCCAGCTTTTTAAGTTTTTAAATGCCACGTGTTGTTCGGGGTGCTTCCCAAATCCGTTGGAGCGCATTTCACCGTACTGCAAAAGGCCAAACCATTTAAACAAAAAAAATAATAATCGAAAGACAAGGACAGAAAGGAAAAACCTTTTCAGGATAGTCCAGCCCTCGCCCTCCTCCCCCCTTCCCCCCCCTATTTCT
>QLOT01000660.1:14011-26232 GCA_003313875.1 Russula aff. compacta
CACCCGACTAGCCCGGCCAGCGGCCAAGCCATGTGACCAGTCAATAAAGGGTTGCGTTGCGATTGGGTCGGGAGACCGGGGCGCGCGTAGGGTGGTAAGGCTAGAAGCTGGGAAGCTGGAAGGATGGTGTTTCAATCCCGTCCGATCTGGGCACTACCGTCGCTCTGCCACAACACGAGAGAACGCAGGCGCGCGCGCGCGCGCGCACTGGGAGATGATCTCCCCTTCCTCTTCCTTTTTCTTTAGAGAAAATCGGGATGGAAGGGCATTCTCGGCTTGCTTTTTTTTTCTTTTATTTTATTTTTGCGGCGTCGACTGGCCTGGCCTCCGCCGTCTCCGCGAGGCCGTAGGTGTTTTGTCGTCGGATAAATGTAAAATGAAGGAGTGAAGAGGCGCTCGGGGGGGATGGGCTGTTTAGCCCGCCGATTTGAAATGATCACCGTGGCAGAAAGTAGCGCAAAACCATAAATTTAGTTCGGTGGTGGGGTCAACAAAGGGGACAGGGTTGTGCTCGAGTGGTTTGGCCTCTGGCGGTGTGACGGTGGCTCTACGCGCTGTGCAAAGAGTGGAGAGGTGGTGAGAAGAAGAAAGAGTGAGAGAGAGAAAGGGTGATGTGGCGATCAACATACGTACACGGGTGCATGCTACCGTGAAGCACGTTTTGTATGAGATGATGATGATGGGGGGGGAAGAGTGAGGTGAAAGAAGAGCAAAAAACCAACACGACACGTACGTCCGAATCCGAGTGTTGGTTCGATTTGAATTTTTTGACTTGTGTGATCCCGTCATCATCATTATTATTTTTTCCCCTTCGTCTTCGCGACGTGGTCGATGGCGGTTGCCACAACCCGCGGGCTCGGCGCTCGAAGTTTACTTTGGACTGGAGAGGTGCTGATGCGTACGTACGTACAAGTAATGTGTATCTTGTGCACCTGTGCTTCCCCTTGTGAGCAGAGTTTAATTGCGTCAGGGACAACACGGCCAACAATGCCCCCCATGCGACGCTAGCGTCTCGACGGTCCCCTCTCCCCCCTTCCCCGCTCACAACTGGCCGCAAGACGGCTAGGGGGTCACATCTGTGTGAAACGGGGTGGTGGGAGTTCGGGGCCTTGGACGTCCCTGGACCAACACCACCACCAACACCACCACCACCACCACCACCATCAATGATACCGGACGGAACCTGGGCGGTTTTTTTGACGTAGGGGTCAGGGGACAATAGGATGAAAAGGGAAAGAAGCGAGGGGGGCTGACTCTCGCGGGTCGACACTCAATCGGACGTGGGTCGGGTTGCCTGTACCATCGCAATTGCGATCAAGCGACAGACCGATAATATCGTCTTTTGACGGATGGCGGGCGTGGATTAGGGCCACTGAGTCACTGCCTGACCATTGAGGCTGAGAGGCTCTGCATGGGTCTGCCAGTGTGTGGCCAGGACGGATGTCGTCTGCTATTCGAGCCATGCGATATGGTTCTTCCGTTGGCCAATGCCTATCGTATCGTTGGACACATCGTCAGATCTGCAAGTGGCAGTGGTTTCTACGGCGGATGCAAATCAGAAATGGAGGGGTAGGAGGGTGGGGTGTAGAAGAGGGGGGTGAGGTGGGAGAAGGAGAAGACATCATGTCTTACTAGGTGGCAAAGTGCATCCCTTCCTCTTGCTTCTGGGTCACGATGTCCGGCCGGCCGAGGGGGAGGTACAGGTTCCATCTTCTTGCCGTGTGGCATGTCGGAACAACTCCAAAGCTACGAAACCAAGTGACAACCGTCATAATCATTAGTATCTTCCTTCGCGATGCCCCCTCAAGAGGGGGTCCATTCCAGAACCCGCCGCTCATCGGATGCCCTCTCGATATTTTATTGAGAAGGAGAAGGAAGGCGCAAGTGACGAGAGTGTCTGCGCCGCCCACTGCGTTACCCGGGAAAACGCCTCTCGAAGAAGGGGGGGAGGAGGGCGAGAGCCGAGAACCCACACTGAATACGGGAAGTCGGATTGCCCGGCGTGTCGGTTTTTGATAAGCGTCGTATATGTGGAACTGCAATTCACTATTTCAGGGGTTGTGAACCTCTTCGCCGCACTAAATGCAGTATCCCCTCCCAGATAGAGCGCACCACACGCGAGTGCAGATGAGGTGTCCGACATGCTCATCCTAAAAAACGCTGGACATTTGGGGGTGGGAGGGTAAAAGTGTACCTGAGATGACCTCGTCGTTCGTTCCAAGAGTCATGTACGATGATCGTCCTTTACAATCCAACATACAGGCGCTCACTCACGATCGATACGAATACCGCACAATTCCACGTAAGTCGGAAGAGGGGGGGAAGATTTTCTTGATAACTGAACAGATCGACGAGAGCGATAATAATGACATGTAATGTACAACGAGGCGGTTGGTCGGTCGCAGTTTAAGTTTTTCGAGGGTGCGAGGTACTATTGGGTGCAAAGTGACAAAGTGACCTGCTACTAGCCACAAAGACGAAAACCAACACGCACGACAATCAAATCCGATCCACGTTTGGGGTGACTGGAAGGAGGCCCTGGGGTTCGGGGGAAATCGGCTGACGCCGACAAGAAACGGCGCAAGCTGCAGCTGATGATGAATGATGATGATGATGCAGGCTGCTGCTTCTTTCGAACAGCACACGGGAAGGTTTGCTCTCTACCTCGTAAAAGGCCGCGAGGCATTCCGAGCGTTCTGAAAATCTGGACTGATATCCTGCAGCGTTCTTCTGCTAATGTCCGACCGATCACCCCCCGTAACCAGCTTCTTCACCCATGCTTCTCTCGCCTAGACGCAAGGCTCGGGTTTCGTTGGAAGAGAACTTGTCTGTCAAGGACAGCCCCCCCTCCTCGCGCGCCCCGATTGCTTCCAGCTCGCACGCAACATCTAGCTCTTCCGCGTGGACATTCATTCCCATCTGGACGGTGATTCGGACCGATTAAGAAGGTGTTGCCGCGCCGTCGAATGGGAAAAAAGGCATGGCATCCTCGCATTTTGCAGCGTGCGGATGTGATCTGAGCATTTATCCGAGGGTATATTGGTTTGGGCAAAGTGAATGAGAGTGACGCGGCGCCCTTGCGATGACTACCGTGTTCGCCGATGATCGCCGTCCGAAGGACGCCAAGTACTGTTGTGCGGATCGTTGGGAGGGGCCCCCTTCGAGGGGTTGCGCGTCATATACTCAGGAAGCTTCATGGCGGCCGCCGGTTGCATTTGTGTCGTATGAATAGGGCTCGACGCGAGCGTGATCTGCTCCACATCACAATCTCGTGGTAGATACTGTTCTCTGTGGCCGTCGCGTCCAGTCGACTCGGAAAGCCACGTGCGCTTGGAGCCCTTCCCCTTCCTTTGCAGGTTGGTAGCCAAGGGAGCAGAGTTCGAGACGGAGGCATTGGTGCGCGATTTGTGGGCCGTGGGAACGGCGGTCAGCTCATGATCAGCTTCGTCACTGGCCGTGCCGATGGTCGAATTCGATACACTATCTATTGAAAGACGTGACATGATTTCGTCACGCGTGGATGCATTTATAGGGAGGATAGAGAAAAGGGAAGAGAGCGCGTTGGCGCCAAGACTAGAGGCCAAGTTCGGCCCTTTGGAGGGCGTAGAGGAGGTGGTGCCGGGTGATTGGGAGTGAAAAGGGGTTGTAGGCGGAAAAGGTGCTCCGCCCGGCAGCGGTGGCGTGCTGGGGCGCGACAATGGTGGGGGAAAAAAGGAGAGGCTCGTGCTGGGTATTCTTTGAACGATGGGCGCTGGATCTGCAGTGCGTGGGTCAAGATGGGACGGCGGAGCGGGGATGTCTTCGCTGTCGGCGGTTCTCTGTGCCAGCAATGAAGCCACCGTGTCGAGGTCGGCGTGGTGTGCTTTGTCTAGAGGAACGTAGAGGACCTGACGGAGGTGGATGGAGTCCGAGGCCCAGAGCTGATTGGCTCGGCGTAGTTCGGTGATTGATATTCCGTATTTCAGGGCGACGCCGGCGAGGGAGTCGTTCGGCGAGACCTGTGGGGAGGACGTGGGTGAGCGAAAGGTCCCACTAGGTGTGGCATCAATCGTACCTCGTGAGCAAGCACGGTTCGATGGGACCCCGTCTGGTCGGGTGATGGAGGATTGCTGGGTGGCCTGAGAGTGGGTGTGCTCGGAGAAAGGATGCGGGACAAGCGCGGTCGGGTGCTGGCCGTGTCACAACGAGGAGTCTTTGTTGTCGTGGACGACCGGCGTAGAGGGTGGGGGTCGCTGGGGCTGTCCATAGAGGAAAATCTAGCGTGAAGAGTTGGACTGTCCCGGGATCTGGGAGAATCGCCATCTGAGCCTCGTCTGCGTCGAGGTGTTGGTCGAAGGGAGGGGGCATTGAGGGCGGAAGTAAATGGCCTGTGCGCGGCAGCAGAGCCCGAATCCGGAGAGTCAATATAGTCGGAAACGGAATTAACCTTCCTAGAGGCCCGTGGAGAGGTGTTCAGGCCGGCTATAGACGGCATTCCTAGTGTTATTGTTGTTACGGGCGAGGAAAGAGCATCGTCAAGGCCGAGGAGCGAGTTAGAGCGGCCGACTCGGACGGTGTCTCTGGCAGTGTCAGTGTCGGCGCTTGCCAACCCAACCATTGATCCATAAAAATATAATTTGATTACTTCTACTCTGCTCTCTCACCTCTCCTCGCCTCACTCTCAATGTAAATACAACAAGAAATCATAATGCGAGGAGCAAGAAAGACATAGACAGACATAGCGTTCATCAGGGCATTATTTCTCCGCATCGTTCCTCTGTCGCTTTACTCCCACAGTCGCTGAGACTGCCTGTGGCTGCTGCTGCTGTGTTGCCCCGACGCCGGTTACACCGACGACGAGTCCCTTCAACCAACCATTCTCTCTCCTGAGACCCTCGCATTCACGCTCGAGCTCGCTAACGCGAATCTCGAGCTCTTTCGACTTCTTCTCCAACGCGGCCTCGCGCTCCTTTTTCTTCATCCGGAATCGGGCCGATGCCGCCGTGTTGCGCCGGCGCTTGTCTTCGGCAGCGGTGAGCGGCGGGCTAGCCACAGGTGCAGCGACCCCGTCATTCGCCGTGGGGTCACTTGGGGCCGTAGGCACAGAAGGTCTGCGCACACGAGCACGCTTGGCCGCAGGCTGTTGAGGATTCTGCTCTGCGGAAGAGGAATCCGGTGGGGACGGATATGCAGCATCTGGGTAACGCGACAGGATTTGGGCGAGAGAAGGGGCGATGGACGAGGACTGGATAGCGGGTGCCATATAAGGGTCGGCACCGAAACCGGCTAAGAAACTACCAAGATCGAACGTGTTCAACGGGCGTGCAGCCGGACGGGATTGAGTGGGTCGGGCAGGGACAGGGTCAGCCATTACTACATTGTCGTGGTTGTCCGCCTGCGCCGGCTTGTCATCATCACTTGCGTCCTCCTCTTCGTCGTCCTCCACCGAATGGGTCGAATGAGTTGACTCATCTCCACCAGACTTTTTGTCATATAGACGGCCAAGAGGTTCATCTGACTCAAAGGCCAAATTAGTCCATATGTCGAGTTGGGCGCTAAGCTCGGGAAACTGGGAGAGATTGAGAAGGTCTTGTGAGTCAGCGAAATACGGGTCGGTAGGTTGAGCGGGCTGTATAAGATTGAGACCTTGAAGATTGGGGGGAGTCATGTCGTGCGATATTGTGAAAATATGGCCTAATAGGCCGGGACCAGGGAGGGAGGGCTGTGGTGGTGTTACACAAGACGGGTGTGGTGAGATAAGATGACCTTACCTTGTTTTGTCGTCGCCGGAGAAAATAAAAAATTTCGTCGCCCGCTTGGTCATTGCTGACTGAGTTGGGTTGCAGATTAGTCATCTCCCAGATTAGTCATATACTATCCCGTCCCTTCGCACGACGCACACAAACAGGAACACAACTCCATCATGGGTTCAACAGAGGCAGCATCTGTACCATTTTTTAAGAAAAAAAGAGCCAGACCTACCACGACTCGCCAGCGTACACCTTCTCCACCAATAGCACATTCATCTACATTAGCGTCCGGGTCATCATCAAAGTCACAGGTTGTCCTCCCATCCCGAAAAGTAGGAGGTAATCTGCTCAGTGCTGGAACGAAACGAACATCCGCTCAACGCCGCATCGACAATCTCGATGATGAGGACGAGGCCAATGCACGAGATGGACCCGGGATCAATTGGACATCCACAGGTGGTCATGTCAACAAAGCACTTGAGATCCTGGAAGGTGACGAAGCTGAGGAGTTGCTGGCGAAACGTGCCAGGAAGGACGATGCTACTGAAGAAGAAGAAGTGCCCTACGACGGTCTGTACCACGGACAAAAGTCATATAAGTCGCACATCAAAAAGAACCAGGAAATCCCAAAGTCGATGCGAACTGGACCCGTGCGCAGTAATAATAGTACCATTCGGACTGTGACCATCGTGGACTATCAGCCGGACGTATGCAAGGACTACAAAGGTGCGTCTACCACCTCTCACGGAGAATGCGATCTTACTGACGGTCGCTCTTTCATGATGCAGAAACTGGTTTCTGCGGCTTTGGAGACACGTGTAAATTCTTGCACGATCGAGGAACTTGTGCGTCATTCATGCGTGCTTTTTTTCGTCATCATACGTGAGCTGATATCTCATACCTGAACTATGTTATCACCATATAGACCTCGCAGGATGGCAACTGGACAAGCTAGCCGCCAACCCGCAAAAGCGAGCAGAGGATGCATCAGACGACGCTGATTCTTCTGACGACGACATCCCATTCGCCTGTCTCATCGGACGCCATGCCTTCACAGACCCGATCGTCACTCGATGCGGTCACTACTTCTGCTCGTCTTGCGCGATCAAGCGATTTGCAAAGACGCCGAAGTGCGCGGCGTGCGGAGCGCCCACTGGTGGGATCTTCAATCGTGCAGATAAAATCATAGCGAAGATGAAGAAGGCGCAGGAGGACGGGCAGTCGCCCGGCGACGAGGAGAACGTACCAACAAAGACGAACGATACGCAGATTGAGGGGCTCGACGGAAGTGAAGCCGAGCGTAGTGATTCAGATGAGGAGGATTGACATTGTCCATAGTAGATTGTTCAATTGTAACCCCCCCCCCCCACACACACAGCCCTAATTTATTCCAGCATGTGTTCAAGTACGTCCGTGACTGCATCAAGCTGACGGTTGATCCGGGATACTCGACCTCTTCGAAGCGAAGCTGCACACTCGCTAACATGGGCGCAGCGCGCAGCCATGCCGCTGTCCATTATCTCATCCAAGGAATTCTACCTGGAAAGCCAGTCACATTGCACATGACGGGCATTTCCGTACCATGTGGTTAGTTAGTTTCGGTCACTTGCACCTTCTCTAGTAACAACCCCCCTCCCCGCCTTCATTTTACATTCGGATTGCGCCTGACAGTCATACAGAACTCTCTTTACGATCGTCCCGCTTCTGGCACCGCCAGACGTAAGGAGCTCCACCCGACGAGAAACAGCACAGAAGAAGAGTGAATGGATCAAACATAAAGCACCGATCATTCTCTAGTAGTATCATCGCCAGTAACCGAGGAAGCTAAGGGCTCTCCAGAACGTTACAGGAAAAGAGTGCACAAAGGGAGGCAGGCGCACGGCGAAGCGGTAATATGACAGGCGCACCACAAACCCCACGGACTACAACAAACAAAAAAACACCAATCGAAAGGGCTTGCGTTCTTTTTCAGCCTGGCGGTTCGTTTCCGAGTCATTGTCATTAGTTACAGCGACACCACAGACAGTGTACACCTTTGCCGATCGATTGGAAGTCTCTTGAGCGTGGTCCGGGTGTGTCGGATAGATCATGATGCATGATGTGCCACCATTGCATGCATGTGGACCACGACTGGCACAGCTACGCGATCGTCACTCCAGCTCCACCGGTATCCACCCACCCACCACCCTTCTATTCTTTTCTTCAACCCATCCCGCGCGCCTGTGCGTGAAGCGCGCGTAAAAACAGAATCGAGGAACGCAGGCTACCAATCGCGTTTTTTTTTTCATTCCTCATCGAAGCAGCACGCGCCGTGTGGAGGCCCCCCCGGTCATCGAAGCTAGGGAAATCCCGAAGAGAGGGAAGAGAAGAGCGGGGTTGTTCGAGGCAGCGCGGGACCCGGAAATGTGCGCTGGCAGGTGTCCTCGAGAGCACCAGACCTGCTCTTCCCTTCTCGACAGCTAGTACTACAGTAGTACTTGTCAAGCGGTCAGCAGTAAGCGCGCACAAACTTGAGTTCGAGGGGACTAAGTTTGGCGTTGGTAGGTCCATTTGCGTGCTAGTGGCATGACAACCAGATAGAGGACTGATCGTATTTGCCAAGTCCCCAAGCTGCCGAGTCCCAGTCGCCAACTTGGCTAGAGATTCCGGAGCGTATAAAAAGTACGTAAAAAGGCGATTGTTCTTGTGCAGACAGGAAAAGAGGGGAAAAGGAAGAGGAAGCTCGATCGACAATCCGGGATAGATGCGATCCTGGGACGACTGACATAACGGAGATGCATCGGTGATCCCGCCGCCTCTTACAGTCAAGAAACAAAAACAAAAATTCTTGATGTTGTGCTGTAAGGTTGTGTTAATCAACTTGGAAGAAGGTCCAGTTGGAACACCGCCGTTTTGAAGCAACGGCAATACACGCAGTGGCATAAGCACCACTACAGTACATTACACACTACACCACAATTGAAGTCTCTGGTACCCACGTCTGTCATGCTTGCTCTGCATTAACGCCGGCTGGGGAGGAGTGATAGTTGGAGGGAACGTAAATTGAGAGAAGAGAGAACCAAAACGAGGCAAGACCAAACAGCGCTAGCACTAGTCCCAGAGTCCAGAGTCGTCTCGACATTGTCAAAAGGACTTTTGACAATGGGCGCATGGGCGCTTTACACTGCACCGCACTTTTTTTTTTTTTACTTTTCGGTGGGAAAAAGAAATTTTTTTTCTTGGAAAATTAAACGGGGTTTTTGGTGCGAGCCCGACTCCGTCGACACCTTGAAGAGAGATTTTACAGTTGTCGGGACATAGCAGGAGCATGGGTCGGTCCTTGCTTCGTGGGCAAAACGGACGGCAGATGGATGACAGGAAAGGGGGAAGGGGGGAATGGGTTTGCTTGCTGATGTCAGTTTAGTTCCAAATCGAAATCGGGGTTTGGGCGATCGCAGGGGAAATCGGGCATTTTGCCTTTGTGCGTGCGCCCCTTTCTCCCATTTGTGCAAACGACGAAGAAGAGAAGCTATAGACTCACAAGCTCAACTTGGGCCTTTTCTTTTTCTCTCTCTCTCTCTCTTTCTCCCTCTCAGGCTCACAACTGCAGCTCAGCTCACTCAGCATCTCAATCTCACCCTCTCCTGCTTCTCTCTCTTTTTGTTTTTGACAATTCCTTTTATAGACTCGGAAGCTGCGATACCCGGGGAACCGGTTCCTTTCCTTTCAAACGGAGGTGTAACTACGGTTCGCTGCTACTGTTGCTGATCATTACAAGTTCATTGATCACAGCCCCCCCTCACCCCCTCGCTGAAGGATATGATTTATAATATAGTAATGATAGCCGGCCAGTCGGAGTCCACAAGCCAAATATTCTCACTTTGCATTTTTGATTTCGGTCATGATGGATTCGCATTATACCCCGAATAGGATCGATGTACACCCGGGATAATTGCTGGCCGACGATAAATGCATTTCAGGGCAGCGTTGGGCCGCGTTAGGAACCCGTAAATTGACGGGATCAAAAGGGCTGCCAACCGGTACTGCAGCGTCATAAATGCACGGCCAAAGTAGCCCTCTTCAGAGCATGTTTCAGTCTATTCGACTACTTTCAAACACTTCCTCCCACCAGCTCAACTGATGGGAGCGGTGTATACACCATATGGCGGAGGGAACATTATATTATAGGAGAATGTATATCATATTTACGCGATAGCAAGAAGCGAAGGCTATGGGAGGCAAGAATGTTCAATAAGAATTACAACATGGAGATCTATTTGCAACAATCAAAACAATCAGATTCACAAGGGAAATTCTCATCCAGTCAAGCGCCCTTCTGCGCAGATTGAGGCATCTTGTCACAGGGCCTGTCCAAGTGTCGCTTCAACGAATCCACTCGCGCATAACTCTTCCGACAGTATTGGCACACATGTTCGATTGTCGTGTGTTGGCTTTCATAGTGACGCTTGCGGTCGTGTGGGCGTGTGAACGTAGCCCCGCATACACCACATGCGTGGGGTGAGGGAGAAGACGAAGTGGGTGGAGAATGTGACCCATACCCGATGGGTGAAGAAGGATTGTTGGCGGGGTTCGAATATTGAGCGTGGCCACCTTGAGTCTGCATCGCTGGGCTAGGATAAGGTTTCTGTGGGGTGGTGACAAATGGTGCATGAGGTTGTGATGGGACGACAGGCTGTCCATGTTCTATCGGGCGGTAGTTCTGATAGTGGGGAGGAACGCCGGGGTTCAATACCACTCCCGGGTGATGGGTCTCGGTCGCATAGTGCTGAGGGAGATATTGGGGACTCATGGATGGGCCCGATTGCTGGGCGATAGGGAGGCCTGAAAAAGTGGTGGGGTTGCCGGCGACTATAGCTGTTTGCATCCATATGAATAGATATTAACTGGGATAAGGAGACGGGAGCATGCCTGAATGATGGTGATCTTGGGGGTGTCCATAAGTTGATCTTTGACCATGCGTATGCGTACTCGGTACGACAGGATGGTAGCCTACGGGCTGAGCATTATGGTCTACATAGTTGTGGGAGTGAGTAGGGGTTAGTGAGGATTGATGATGACGCTGATACGGGTAACCGCGGGAGGTGTCATGAGGTGACTGCATGTTGGAGGAAACGTGTTGGACTGTTGGATACTCGCAAAGTAGTAAGAGACTTTATACTCCTGGTACGCTGAAGAAGGAATAGCGAAGTTTGAACGGCATCGGATTTGTTAGAGACCACGCAGTGACCGGCGTGAAGCGGTGCCAGAAATCTGGCCCAGTCGAAACCAAGAAGGGTAGGCCCAGGGGAGAGGGCAAGTGGAGACCGAAGTGAGCGAGGTAAAAGCCTTTTTGATTCCGAAGTCGAAGGAACTTAGGGTTTCGAGCCGCACCGTTGCACGATCCAGAGATGGCCCCCTCTGTTGGCCGGGAAAGGTATCCCACCTTCGGTTTCGTTCTGCTCGGAGTGACCGTGTCCCCGTATTTGAAATTCAGAAGGACAAGCCTTTGCAAGCGAGCGTCAGCGTGAAAATCGCCTTCCTCTTCTCAAATGCATCTTTTAGACCTGTCGTATTGCACCGCAGTCTAACGTTACCACCGAAAAAAAATAGACTCGATTTGATCTGACAATCGAGCGCCTTCACTCGTAAGCGGGTAGGCACTCGGCACCGCCCAGGTAAAGTTTGCATGGATTTGCGATATATCACTTTGGATGTGATCGTGTAGCCGATGGATGCATTTCATATCGGGATCGGCTCAAAATCATGGGAGCTTCTGCGTGGAGAGGGCGCGCCACAGAGAGGACTCTAGCTAGTTGACCCTACAATCTGATTTGAGGGAGGAGAGGGATAAGAAGACCAAAAAGAAGAGACGATCATCGCATCGGCGTGCACGGGTGTCGTGTCAGCAACAAGGGTTATGGATGTGAAAAACCCGATTGAGGAACGAACATAGTTGCAAGGAATGGACCAGACTGGGTAGGCTACCACCGGGGACTGTATGCCGAAGGGAAGATCGCGATAACTGGTTGAAAAAGAGCGAAACGGGAGCATCGTGAAAAAATGGGGTTAATTGTGGGCAAGAGTTTCAAGGACCGTAACTAATGGAATGGTCGGTGACGTCCCAAGAGGGGCCCTCATATCAGTCGCACAAATTTTTACACAAACGAATTTGACATGAATGACAACCTCCGAAACAACGTGGTCTTCCTCATGACCCTGGCGTCCTAGGGCTGTGAGAAGGGTGAGACACGAAACGATGTTCGGAGCACTAAGTCGAGAAATGAAGGGACAGAACCACAGAAAGGTGTTTGTGCGGATGTTTATGCGAAGCTGCGGTCGGCGAAACGGGATTGTGACAACAGGATCGAGCTAAAACGCTGTCGCGAAGGGGATCGCTGGATCACTAGATCACTGACGACAACATAAGCACGCACCGCAAACAAAGTACAACCCGGGTTAAAATATTATCAATGTTGCTGAGTCTTTGGGAGATATGCTGAGATCGAAACTTGA
>QLOT01000663.1:5012-19773 GCA_003313875.1 Russula aff. compacta
ATCTCTCGGAAATGTTTGGAAGCATGTGATATGGACCAAAATTGACGTAGCAATAGCCAAAATAAAATGGGGTATCATTGGGACAGTTTTTTGACCCTCTATTATTTTCATCATATCTCCTTTTTATTGACCTGAATCATTTCAAGATCAAGTATTGATCTAAAAGTAATAAACAAGGTCATATGACTTTGTTTACACAAGTTTGGCATGTTGAAACCACTTCAACCAACTTCTTTCCTTTTTACCACCACTATGCATCCCATACCTTCTGCTTAGCGCTCTACCATCATCTCTCTTCTTCATGAGCACTATTCTGTTTGTGAAATCCAGTCCAAAACTGATATAGGGAAGTCTACTATTGGTAGAATCAAGAAACAAGTGGATACAAACAAGGAAAACAACAAAGGAGGTCGCCCTTCCAAGCTTTCCCCTCATGATAAACAATCAATTCTTTACCAAATCACCACTGGAAAGCTTGACAATGCTGTCCAAGTTGCCAACTGGATCAATAGCATCCTTCCCAATCCTGTCTCAGCCCAAACAGTTAGGAATGTCCTCAAGGAGAATGGGTTTTCCTCTATTATCAAGAAGAAGCGCCCTCTTTTTAAGAGGCAGCATTGAGAAAATTGTCTCAAATTTGCCAAGTACCATGAAAACTGGACAGTGGAGGATTGGAAGAGGGTCTTATGGTCAGATGAAACCAAGATTAACAGGATTGGGTCAGATGGAAGGGTCTACACCTGGAAAGAAAGGGGTGAGCCCCTTTTAGACCGCACTACCACCCCCACTGTCAAGCATGGAGGAGGAAATAACCTCATGGTATGGGGCTGCATGGGCTGGAATGGGGTTGGGAAGCTCATAGAGGTTCAGGGGTCCATGGATTCACAGCAATACTGTGACATCTTAGATGAGGGAGTGGTGGAAAGCTTTGACAAGCTGGAGGTACCAGAGGAAGAAAGGGTGTTTCAGCAGAATAATGACCCCAAGCACACCTCCAAGAGGGCTTCCCAGTGGTTTGAAGACAATGACATCCAAGTGCTTGTCTGGCCTTCCCAATCCCCTGACCTCAATCCCATTGAGCACCTTTGGGTCCATCTCAAAAGGGCTTTGCAAAAGTATTCAACCTCACCTAAGGGAGCATATGAGTTATGGGATAGGGTGGAGGTGGAATGGAATGAGATTGCAGCAGAAGCATGCCAAAACCTTATAGAAAGTATGCCTAGAAGAATTAAAGCAGTTATTAGAGCTAATGGGGGTCATACAAACTACTAATTGGATACCTACTGTAGATAAAATAGAGGGCCAAAAAACTGTCCCAATGATACCACATTTTATTTTGGATATTGCTACGTCAATTTTGGTCCATATCACGTGCTTCTGGACATTTCCGAGAGATATGATGCAATACTATACTACCGGGCGACCTTGGACTGCTACCACCACCAGGTGCAGTTTTTCCACGTTAGCGTGGCCAAGGTTGGTTCAAAGAACCCGCACACCACGGCCCCTGCTACCCTGCTACCTCGCTACTCTGTAACCAATGACACAGAAATATTCATAATGTAAAAGCCTACAGTCAAAAGTGTGCACCAGAAAGGAAGAAACCAACTAAGGGTGACAGCCGGACCACGACCACAGTAAGGAGCCAAAATCCCACTCCGTGACTCAGTCACCTGTAACATGTGACCCTCACCCGGAAGAGAACACGCAGGAAGAGGAATTCTCATAAAATGCCTTTGTACCGAACCGTATGGGCCATGGAACACAAAGTTGAAAATACAAGGGACGCCCGAGACGGCAATTGACACGTTGGCAAGTGCTTGACAAGTGAAACATTACATAAGTAGCCGAAAAGCACGCATAGTTGCAGCCCAACGAAAGCTAGCGCATTTCAGACCAAGGGTCATGAAAAGATTTTTTGATTTTTTGAAAGGGTGATAATGATAATTAATGTAGGGAGTCATCTAAAATTGTATCAAGCGATGGTGCTTGTGAGAAAGGGAGCCCTTGTGGACGAAGTACGAACCATGTGTAGCAAGATCACATGACCACGGCGTAGTGCCCTACCATGCCCCCCTCATGGCGATACCTATAGCTCTACACCTCATCCACTTGCTGAGATCTCAGAGTGCGTGCAGCACGCGCCACCACAATCAACTCCTATGACACTTCCTCGGATCAACTATCACAGTTATCATGTCGACTCATATATACACCTGATGCTTACTACTTTCCCTTAGCTCCCATTCCGTCGTGCTCTCGCCTGCACCTTCCATACCCATAAGCGGCAAGCGGACCGCGTTCCCGACCCCCCAACCTCTTGTAACTTCCATTCATACCGCGCACCTTCCTGTTTGCCTCGGACGTTTCATACCAATATCATTCCCTTGCAAGGTCTACAACAAGTAGGTACAATGTAAGTACCCATAAAAGCGACCCCTACAAGGCCATCAATATGAAAAGTAACATATCCTCCCGCCTCGTCATCTACTCGCGTTTGAGTGTGTACATCCCAAGAGCACTATACTTCCTAAGGAATTTGACCTCCAAGGCGCGAAACTCATGACGATAAGAAGCACTAGCCTACCAAGGGATCCGGGAGCAGAAGTCCAGGACAACAAGAGCACATGCGACAACCTCCGAGCAGTTCGGGCAGGCAAAAGTTGTCAACGGGATAAGACCAAGAAGCCATATGGAGGAACGAAAACCGGTGCTGAGTTCAACAATTGTATTCAAAGCAATGTACAATGTGTGCAAGAAAAGTGGACTACACATTATGCTAATTTACGGTGCGATGGAACCAAAGAGACTGCTAAAAGGTAACCCTACCACACGCAACCGAACCTGGCCTGAGGCTGGAGAAATCTGGCTGCATGACCAAACGAATGACCAGCATTGACGATAAGGACGATATCGGGCGCAGGGAGCGTCTCCCTCCCTGAGAAAAGAAGGCCAGCAATAGCTGGTCCAGCCTGGTGTCGTTAGCAACGTGAGGAATACCGACTATTTCATATCCTTATTCTCATTTCAGAAGCCAGACACCTCATGGGTAACCTGACGCGTCATCAGCCTCAGAGCAAAAATAAGAAGTGACTTAAAGCAATAAATGAATGACATAATCGCAACGAGGATCAAACGCGAAAAAGAGACCATCAGCATAACCAAGGCCACCTGAGAGAAAGCACTAAAGAAACAAAGGCTTGCATCATGCCAACCGGATGCAACGCAAGGAGGTTTTTAGTGGGTAACAGGATAAAAAGTCCTCCTCGGAGGTTCATACTGACCCCCACACTACCCTGGACAGGGGTGTGCGTAAAGTGCATTTTCCTCCCCAGTTCGGAGAAATCCGTTCTGGCTATAGCGCGCTTAGTAAAGGCTGACATTATTTCACTCATTACTGGTACATATTTTACTCTAGCTTATTTAGTTAGAGTGAATATAGCGCTGTCCAAAAAAAAAAAAAAAAAAAAAAAAAAAAAAAGATGCAATACTATACTATATATTATTTTCAGATTATTAGGTAATTTATCTGATTTATGCCAAATCAGTCTTTCCAAAATGGCCAAAGATTGGGACAGTTTTTTGAGCGACTGTAGACCACTATACAACGTCGACGGGACAGAAAACAAGAGTGGCAGTCTCAAGTACTACACTGACCTGGAAATACAGACAGGAACCCAACGCACCAAACATCGATTCTTCCTGTTGGACCTAGGGGAACACAAGGCGATACTAGGCTACCCCTGGTTTGCTGCTACCCAACCAAAGATTGATTGGAAACAAGGATGGATCAACACCACCCAACTGCCAATTGTCCTAAGGGCCCCTAATGAGCACAAGGCCCAATTTGTCCCCAGAACAAAGAACGTCCCTCGACCACTCTCCAGGGATCAATACTTCATTGGAAAAGTCACGCTTAATGCCCTGGAAACCACCAACATCCCAAAAGTCCCAGAAGAATACCAAAGACATGCCAAGGTGTTCAGTGAACAAGAGTCACAACAACTCCCACAGTACACGATATGGGACCATGCTATTGAACTTCTACCCGGTGCACCCTCCACACTACCAGGACAACTCTACCCCCTTACCCAAGAAGAGAAACTGGAAGCTCACAAATTTGTACAGGAGCACTTGTCCAGAGGTACTATCTGGAATTCCAAATCTCCTTATGTGGCCAGTTTCTTCTTTGTCAAAAAGAAAGATGGCAAATTGCAACCAGTACAGGATTATCAACCCATCAACAAGTGGACTAAACGAAACTGCAATGTCTCTCCCCTCATTCCCCAGGTAATTGACCGGCCTAGTGGGTGTACACTCTTCACCAAGTTTGATGTTTGATGGGGGTACAACAATGTTCGCATCAAGAAAGGCAACAAATGGAAAGCCACCTTCCTCACCCCAGAAGGACTGTTCGAACCCATGGTTATGTTCTTTGGCCTTACCAACTCCCCTGCTACCTTCCAAATGATGATGAACACCATCTTTTGCAGTGAGGTGGGCCAAGGATGGTTCTCTGTCTATATGGATGACTTGGCCATCCACACAGCCCGATACCCCCATGAAACGGAGGCCCAACATATACAATGACACGGGAACTATGTACACAGCATACTCGACAAACTGGAACAAAATGATCTCTACCTTAAGCCAGAGAAGTGCGAGTTTGAGCAAAAGGAGATTGAATACCTTGGAGTCATCATGGGCAACAACCAACTGAAGATGCACCCAAAAAAGCTCCAAGGCATCGCTGATTGGACTCCCCCAAGAACCCCTACTGATGTGCACAAATTCTTGGGCTTCACTGGCTACTATTGCTACTTTGTCCCCAACTACTCTGGCATTGCTCGGCCTCTCCTGGACTTGACTAAGAAGGCTGCTGTCTGGCACTGGACACCTGCCCACCAATGTGCTTTTGAGGAACTCAAAACTTGCATGTGTAGCAGCCCAGTCCTCAATCAACCAGACTTTGACAAACACTTTGTGCTCCAGGTTGATGCCTCTGCTTACAGCGTGGGCACCGTACTCTCACAGGAGGGAGAACACACCACCCCTACACTAGCTAAACGCCACAAACCGGTCCTCCACCCCATTGCTTATTACTCAGCCACCTTCACACCCACTGAATGAAACTATGACATCTATAAGCGGGAATTACTGGCAGTAATGAAAGCTCTAGCTCACTGGCGACACTACCTGGGGTGGACCAAGGTGCCCTTTATCATCCACACCGACCATGCCAATTTGCAGTACTGGAAGTCCCCAAGAAACCTAAACCAACAAACAGCCAGGTGGCATGCAGACCTACAAGAATATGACTATGAACTGGAATACATACCTGGGAAGACTGACACCACCGCTGATGCGCTATCCTGACCCCCAGGAGTGGACCAAGGAGAGGAAGACAATAAAGATATTGTCCTGATACCCCTGCACCGAATACGAGTTGCCACCACTGCCCAAGGACAAACCATCGTACCAAACGTCAAAGAGGTCAAAAGAGCAATTGTCAGCAAGGCACACGACACACCTTTGGCGGGTCACCCTGGAAGAGATGAAACACTGCGAAAGGTGTAACAGACCCACTGGTGGCCAGGAATGAAGACGTGGATCGCAGACTATATCAAAGGATGCACAATATGCCAACAAACGAAGATAATTACCCATCGGAAGCGTACTCCTTTATACTGCATTCCCACAATGGAACACACCCTACCATTCAGAATGGTGGCAATGGACCTGATCACCAGACTTCCCCCACACAGAGGAACTGACGCCATTCTTACCATTGTAGACCATGGATGCTCAAGAGCAGCAGTGTTCCTACCATGCTCCACAACCATAACTGGACTAGGAATTGCTCAGCTGTACTTGGATAATATCTATCGATGGTTTGGACTCCCCACTAGGGTCATCAGTGACAGAGACCCTCAGTTCACATCCCACTTTGGCCAAGCACTCACAAAGAAGCTGGGAATTGCACAGAACCTATCCACCACCTTCCATCCCCAAACGGATGGGCTAACGGAGTGAAAGAACCAGTGGGTGGAGCAATACCTTCGAACAGTGACAGCAATGCACCCTGAAGATTGGACCCAATGGATCACAATGGCCACAGCAGTGCACAATAACCGGATCAACGCCACCACAGGGTTATCGCCCAATCAAATCCTGTTGGGATACGAACCTATCCTTGCTCCACAAAGCATCACTCCCTCGGATAATGAGACAGCGGAGAAAAGAGTGGAGTGAATGATGGAAGCAAGACAGGAAGCAGTACAGGCCATCAATAAGAAGGCTGGGACAGCCCCTCCATCCCAATTCCAACCAGGAGACCAGGTCTGGTTGGAAGCCACTCATCTTTGACTTCCACACCAAAGCTCCAAATTAACCCCAAAGAGATATGGCCCCTTTAAGATCCAGAAGGAAATATCCCCAGTGGCATACCAATTGGAGCTCCCCCTCGCCTGGCAGATCCATGACGTATTCCACGCTTCCCTCCTATCGCCCTATCATGAAACGACAGCTCATGGACCGAACTATTCTTGGCCACCCCCTGATCTCATAGGTGGAGAAGAGCTATATGAAGTGGAGCAGATAAGGAGTCATCGACGACATGGCAGGAGTGGAGCACTCCAATATCTCATCAAATGGAAGGGATACCCGGAAAGTGACAACACCTGGGAACCAGCTGACCAGGTGCATGTGTCGGACCTCATCCAGGAATACCACAGGCACCAACCACTGCAGAGGATAAAAGGGCGATGTGCACACCTCCAAGGCCCCAGCAATCTGCCCTGGAGTCTCAGCGATTCCTCAGGTCCCTGCTCTGCTCTGCCCCCTACACCACACACCAATTTCATGAGTTCAAACTGTGTTCTTGTGCCCACAAAGTGCTCTCTCGCCCCCTCACCCATCGCTGCAAACCCCATTACACTCACTCACATGCCCTCGAACACTGGTCCTTCTGTAAAGAACGATACTGCCGATACCACAACTAGGCTATGTCTACTGAGCTCCTCGATGGATCCTCCTCGTCGCTCCAGCCGTCTCCATCCCCCACCTGTGTTAACTCCCCTGCAACAGCCAACACCACACTCCCAGACCATCTCTCGTCCTCTGAGGAGGAGTACCCGCCTGGTGACGGACCGATCCCCATCCCAGGACCCTTACACACCCTTGAGACCAGCGACCACTGGGAGGAACCATTATCCCCTGGCTCCATGCGAGCCATCGTCGAGGCAAACCCCATGCTCACCACTGTCCAGCTTCAGGCCATGGTCCAAGGCCTCATTAACACTATTGTCATCAGGCAGCAATCCCACGATACTCACGTCTGCACCCTCCAAACCCTCCATCAGCAGAAAGAAGAACTCCTCACCACCCAGCTTGATGACGCCATTGAGGCGCTCCACAAGGACGACTCCATTGCCCAATGTCCCAAAGGATATATCGAGAACACTGGGTGGATTCCTACCTTCCACATCCCCTGTGAAGATGGCAGTAACCGCTTCGCCTGCTTCATCAAACAGCTTCCAGATGGGCGAGTTGCCGGACTCCATGCTCTCTCCACGGACCCCTCCACAGCCCATATCATTGACCTCTATGCCACTCCAAACTATTTCAGAGACAAGCCGTTGGAGCCCCTCCCCAGCTGGTTCAGGAGGAAGCTGTGGGGTACCCCCGAAGATTACATGGTTCTGGAGCAAGCTATTGCTGATCTGGATGATTGGGAGGCCTCAGCAGAAGTTAGAAGATACAGAAGACATGATGAAGAAACCGAGCAACTCAAGGGCAAGATCTGTGCCCTTGAAGGCGAGCTCCAGGCAGCCCAGAGTGCCTGTGCACTCTGCAAAGAACGCCTTGTCGCGGCCCACATCGCTGACAAGGTCAAACACCTGGAGGCATATCGACACACCCCACAGCTTGGGAGACGAGGCAGGAGGAGGCACATGGCGCTGAACACCAGATCAGGACGTGGACGTCCATACTAGTGGAGGAGTGATGCAACCGGCCTGGAGTGGTGCTGTGCACCGCACTCCTGTAAGTTCTGGAACTGGCCATATGGGGAAGTCGACGAGTCATTGCGAGGTGGTGAGTCACTGTGGAGTTGGGCTATTATTGTACGATACAAGAGTCATTGTGGAGTGTTCTATTACTGTACTGGATCATGACTCACTGTGGAGTAGTTATTCTTAGGATACCTAGTCATGGTGGAGTAGTGCGCTGGCATAGTTATTTTTAGTACTTGTCTTGTAGTATAAGTAGAGCTCCTTGACGTCCCTAAGACGGCAAGTTGAGTCTCCTGTCTCAATTCATATCGTTCCCCTTTCCCTTCTCCCTCTCCCCTGCTTCAAAGGAGTGGCTACTGCATTCAAGTGCAGCAAGCAGTAACTCCTACTCTATCAGTCATCCAAGTCGCTGTGAGACTTAGCCCAACCACTCAAAGAACTACTAGGCAGAAACTGACTTGGTCTATTGTTGCAGCCAAACCCTTGGCAGTGACAATATCATATCAGATCTGAGACTCTCACAATGCTATTAATTGCTAGACCATGCCGGGTCAGAATAATAATTCAAACTTGATGTCATAGGTGTCACCAGTGTAGCCATGACCTTGGCGAAGCTCGAAGTAACAAGTACAGCACTCGCAAGTCCCACTTGCGAGGAAAGGTAAACAGGCCACGAATCTCCCCCTGGGGTGACCAAGTCACAAATGCTGTATTCTCCTAGACAAGGAGGCGTACAGGACGGACAGGAGACTCGACTTAGAGAGTCTCTAGCCCAGCGCCTAATGCGCTTATATACCCTCAGCCATATGGGCTGGTAGTCCGAACTATGGTACAGTAATGCGACAGTAGTAAGCGTACAGTAATCGGGAATAATAAGAGAGAACAATCAGTAAGCGACTAGACTGCTCACAAAGCAGAAGTCCTAATCCAGCACACTGACTAAAGCGCTGACTGATGCTGAGTGATACTAAAGAGCTTCCAAAGCTCTTACTCATTGCTTCTGACTAACCGTTAGTCATGCACAGTCATCCTGCTTACTCCAGGGCTCTGTCTTCATCATCCTGCTCCTAGGGTGTCCTAGAAGCCATAGTCCATGCAGTATCGCGTGCGCTGGACCATGACTGCATAGCCGGTCCGTGTGTGCCAAATCCTAGAGAGAATGTCCATCATCCATACTTACCGATTCCTCAACACCTTGTCTGCCCTCAAAGACCACACCTGGCCTCATCCTTGGGCTCTAACCTCGACTCCTGATGTCCCCGCGGTTCACATAGCCCCGTGGCTAGCTGTGCTGTGACAATAGGTTTGTCATAATTAATATGAATTGATATCTTTCCGCACCATGATGACAGAATGGCTGCAATGTTGTCTATGGAATATCAGATCTGAGACTCTCACAATGCTATTAATTGCTAGACTGTGCCAGGGCAGAATTATATTTTAGAAGTCATTTCATGGGTTTGTTATAATAATGCAACACTACCATGGAATTGATATCTTCCCGCTACATGATGACAGAACAGCTGCAAGATCCTCATCAATTATCTACAGAATATCAGATCCGACATTTGCCACCTATCATTACAATGCTAGATTGCAGAGAAATATGCTTGTCATTCATAGATTGCTACTATCCATATTACATGCTCTAGACTACATTCCTCATCCCTCCTACACCTTCCCATTACTCGCTAGACTTTTCCTTCATTCCAATACAAGCCAGTGTGTGCACGCAGGCAGGGGCAGCCGCAGCAGGTGCGTGCAAGGGCAGAAGATTGTGGGCATGCCCAGGCAGGCACATGCGGGTGCAGGGAGAGGTGTGAAGGCACAGGTGTGGGTGCATGTGGGTGACAATGGTGAACACAAGCAGAAAGAAAAAAAAGAAAAACTTACACGCTGGCACAGGAGGTAGGCATGGGTAAGTCTCTGAAATTCCGCATCCAACCACGTGACGCGTTCGAAGTCCGACAATTCCAACAAGTTGGCGAATCACATGAATAGAACCGAAACGTTGGCGCATCTGTGTAGTTACGTTTTCTGTAAAAAAAATAATTAAATTACAATATACTGATTATTTCAAAAATGTCATCCACAAATGCACAAATGTGGACGAGCCGACGTGTTTCCCAACATCAACCTGACCCTATCCCCATCGACGACGACGACGCTCCTCCGCGTTCTTCCTATGCATTGAATGACAACCGAACCAAGTGCCCACCCCTTGGGTGACAACAGGAGGCTGGCCGCGCCACCAGGCAAGACATGAGGGCGCTGTGTGATGTCGCGCACTCGCGCATGGCACCCTTGTGGGTCTCCCTTGCACCGCGCGTGACGCCACCCGATGCGCTCTTGTTGGCTTGCCTCACGCGTGCGCACATGGTGCCCTTGTAGGTCTGGCCCACAACACACGCAACACAACCGAGCGCACGTACGCTACATTTCCTGGCGCGCGCCCGGTCGTCCCGCCTCGCGCGCACATGACATCACAACATCGTACCCTTGTGGGGATCGCACGGTGTCCCTATGGATCTCGCTTGCAGTGCACGCACGCGAGGGTGCACAACACAACCCAACCCGCCCCCATTGGCCCCCCTCGCACGCTCACAGGACAGCGCACGGTGTCCCTGTGAGTCTGGCTCGCAGCGCGCGCACGCGAGGGTGCACAACACAACCCAGCTCACCCACATTGGCCCGCCTCACGCGCTCCACAGGTTATGGGCCCTGCCCACGCTTAAGATTGCTGCATATGACCTAGCTCATTTCCATTCTCATTTCTGCCCGTCTCTCGTCCGCGCATATTGACACATCTATCTCCGATTCCATGGTGGCATCCGCGCATATTGATGCCTCTACATCCGACTCTGCACCACTCGATCCTGCATCGTTGCATCCCCATCCTTTGCGCTCATTCTCTGGCTATTTGGCTCTTTCTGGCCCCCTTAAAGCTTCTGTGGACTGGCGTCTTTTCTCTCGCTCTGTCGACACCACTATGGCTGATGCCTCTCCAATCTGCTCCCGTACTGCGCGCGTTCTTCTCACTAAGGCTAAGGAGATGCCCTTCCTACTAGATTCTGGCGCCTCAGCCCATATATCACTGGAACGATCCGACTTCAAAAATCTGCGCCCAATTCTTGCACATCGCATCGAGGGATTCAATGGTTCGTCGACCACAGCTGTGGGCGTGGGCGACATTGACCTATGCATGGGCTCCGGACACAAGCTTCTACTCAAAGATGCCCTCTTTGTTCCCTCATGCACGACTCGTCTGATCTCCATTTCTGGCATTAACACGCTGCACTACACCTTTGTGACATTCAGGCCGGATGACTGCTGGATCTCAGACAAATCTGGCAGGGTCATCGCTGTTGAAGCGCAGCGAGATTCTAAGATAAGATAACGCTAAATAGATAGCGTTCAGATGTGGGGACACAATCTGAGATTATGTATTTACCTAAATAGATAGCGCTAGTACACGCGCGTTAGCATCTGTAGGTAGGAATACAATAAGAAATACTCACTTCAGATGTGGGGACACAATCTGAAGTGTTACTATCGTAGGAAGCGTCCTTAAGTACAGTAAAACTAGGGTAAGGAGCGTGCAATATAGGGCATAAGGCCCAGCGTAGTAGGGAGTGTTATCGTATATGAGATGTCTTTAATCATTAATCTATTATTATGCGTATCGTAGCAATTCATGAGATCGATCGTGGAGTCCGATCACGCTAAGCGAGGCGATCGAGGCTGATTGCCTAAATCGGTCAGACGCGTGGATACGCGCTCCAACGCCGAATTGGGCATACCGACGCCGACCCGGTTCGCACCGGTCCGCCTCAAGCCCTGATCCGGCTCAACATCTCCCTGTGATTAAGACATCTCCGGATCAATGAGACCAAGTCCGGAAGTGAAATCACGGAGCTTCACGTGCGCGTGCGGCTTCGTGAATCCATCAGCAAGCATGTCGAGTGTGGGTGTGCGGATGAGTTCAATAGTTTTGTTCTCAACATATTCGCGGATAGCGTGATGCTTGATGGCGATGTGTTTGGAGCGTCTACCAGTGACAGGGTTAAGTGTGAGATCAATAGCGCCCCTTGTTGTCACCATGTAGGGGAATGGGATCAGTGGTAGCATAGCCTAACTCTGAGAGAATGCTCCGGTACCATGCGGCTTGGTTTGCTGCATCAGCGAGCGCCATGTACTCAGCGTGAGTTGTGCTCTGTGCTACAGTCTTCTGCTTGCGCGATGTCCATGAAATAGCACCGCCAGCTAGCAAGTAGACATAGCCAGATGTGGAGTGATAGTCGTCGGCCTGATCCCCAAGACTGGAATCAGAGTAGCCATGGAGTCCATCTCCCCGCGATCCATCATAGCGTAGCCTAAGATCTGAAGTGCCTCTAAGATAAGAAAAGACATACTTTGCAAGGCGTAGATGGTGAGGTGAGGGATTTGAGGCGTACTGCGCGAGGCGCGAGACTGCAAAAGAGATGTCAGGGCGTGTGCCAATCTGTACATAGAGGAGGCTGCCAATGATCTGCTGGAAATGCTTGATCTCCAAGGCAGTGGCTTGTCCATCATGCTGCACGAGATGCACTTCAGCGCCTGCAGGAAGGGGGGTACGCGCGGAATTGGCATCCGCCATTCCGAAGCGTGCAAGGATCTCCGAGATGTAACGGGATTGATCTAGCTCCAGTAACCGGATTGATCTGTTGCGCTTGATCCGGACTCCGAGATAAGAGTCGATCTCGCCTAGATCAGTCATGGCATACCGGTCCGCGAGCGCAGATTTGATCCACGTGATCTCCTTGATCTTATCGCCGAGCAACGTGATATCATCGACATAGAGGATTATAATGACTAGACCCTCCCCTTCTTGGCGAAGATATACGTATATGCCCACATCAGAGTGCGTGCGCGTGAAGCCGAGCTCAATGAGAACTCCATGGAATAACAGGTTCCATGCGCGCGAGGTTTGTTTGAGACCATAGATCGCCTTGATCAGAAGGCAAACTTTGGTTGGGTGGTCAGGATCGATGAAACCTTCAGGTTGCTCCATAAAGATCTCCTCGTCCAGTGTGCCATTGAGGAACGCCGACTTGACATCCATCTGGTGGATCTCCCAATCCTCTAGCGCAGCCAACGCTAGTAGTAGTCGCAAGGACTCAAATCTGGCAACTGGAGAGAAGGTTTCATCATAATCTATACCCTGTATTTGTGAGAACCCTTTTGCTACCAACCGCGCGCGAAAGCGTCCATCTGCTTTGCGCTTGAATACCCATTTAGACTTGACGGCCTTGCGGCCCGGCGGCAAGTCGACGAGCTTCCACGTTCCATTTTTGGCAAGCGCGTCCATTTCATATTGACACGCACACTGCCATTCATCGGCTAAGTCCGATCGCATCGCTTCCTTGTAAGTAAGTGGATCTTGATATTCAGCAGCTGCCAAGAGTGCCGAGTGCCCAAGTCGCCCAGTCGCAGGATTGTGTTCCGCGTTATCCGGCCCAAAGTACTTAGGATTTTTTGGTGGATTATCCCGGAGGCGACGACCCTCCTCGACCGGAGGAGGTCCTGCTGGAGGCCCGAACGAGGGACCCGGCAGCGAGGAGCGTGGACGCGGCGGAGGATCTCTCTGGACGCGCATGGCGCGAGGGCAGGCAGGGGGCGAGGATGCTGGTGGCTGGGAAGGAGGAGTATGGAAGACTGTGCTATCGCGAGTCAGTGGAACGGGGGGATTCGGGGGTGTGCGCGGTGGTTCGGGGCTGACGCGCGGAGGCGTCGGACTGCCCTGAGAAGGTCCGGGACCATCCAGTTCATGCGAGGGGATAGGGACTGTGACCGGTCCATCAAAGACCAAGGGTTGCGGAGGCGAAGCATGCGGTGCGCTGCTCGCCTTCGCTGGAAAGGAGCTCTCATCAAATGTCACGTCGCGAGACAAGACGATCGCCCGGGTATCTGAATTCCATAGCCGGTAACCCTTTGAACCCGGCGCATACCCGACAAGTGTCATCTCGATCAACCGGGGATCGAGCTTCCAACGCTTGTCCTCAGGCACATGCACATATGCCTTACATCCGAAGACGCGAAAGTAGGAGATGTCCGGAACATGTCCGGGACTCCATAGCTCGTGTGGGGTCCGCCACCCAAGAACGCGTGTGGGAGTCCGATTGTATGTATGCACTGCAGCATCCGCTGCGAACTCCCAGAAGCCGAGGGATAGGCCAGCACTGTGTAGCATAGAGCGCGCTTTGTCTAAGATAGTGCGATTCCATCGCTCGGTGTAAGGTTCCCTTCGGATCTAAGCGTGGAACTCAACGGATCAGCCACATCGGAGCGCCCGGAGCACAGTGGATCAGGCGCGTCGGAGCGCTCGGAGCTACCCTCGGATCGGCTCGGATCGGCCGTACTGCAGCGATCGTCAGGCACAGGACACATAGGCTCGTCACCCTCTCCTTCCACTCTCCTACCGCCACGACCACCTCTCGCACACCGCCTTCGTCAGCCTCGTACTTTCCCTCTTCAAGACCTCGCCGTCCCCAACGTCGCCGTCCCCTCAAACACCTGAGCTAGGCAACCACGAGCAAATCACCACTCGTTCCGCACTCAACAAAGTCAGCTCATCCCCTTCAAGACGAGGCCGGTCGACGCCCCGCAACCGCTAGCTCGCCCTCGACGCTCGGCGCACGACGACAACACCCAAAACCTGCCTTAACTAACAAGGCATTTCCTTTATTCTTGCCCCTTTTATGCTCAATTTC
>QLOT01000664.1:0-39748 GCA_003313875.1 Russula aff. compacta
GTGCGCCCTGGAATGGATATGGGCATGTATTGTCATCCACATGATGATTTACAAGATCGAGACTGAAGAATTCAACAAGGAGTGGAATGATGAGCTCATCCTGGATGGTTTGTCATCGGATGAATTGAACTCACCCGATAAGGATGGAGTTGCTGCTCAAATTCGTTGCGAGTCTCAGGGCCAGCATAAAAGGAGAAAGCTCAAAGAGGATTTATTTAACAGTAAACTAGTAGACTATCACGACTCCAAATAGAAGTCATGCCCAAAATTGAACTCGGTTGCATTGCATACATTGTCAGGACTACATGCTGGAAAGGGAGAAAAGGTACCATGACTTGTTTGACTGCTGAGGCCGCTGAGGCTACTACCGCTGCTCGACGTACATGCTGCTTGTTGGGAAAGAGCCCAACTGTCGGTCGTCATAGTTGGACTTGCACTAGATCCAGCAAGCGGCAATCCCAATCCTGCTGTATTCGTGGCATGAAGTCCTCCTCCACCCATCGGGCGTGAAGCGAACATATTGACCATGTTGCTCAGCATGTTGAGCTGTGCCTTCTGGATCTCTGCATCCATTTCCATCTTCTGGACCTTCACCGCATGCCTTTTCTCCTGGAGCTCGAGTTCCTTCAACCAGATGGTATTTCTCTGTGCACAATGCTCGGCAGCCTCCTTTAACTCCAGCACATGGATATCTTCATGAAACGCATCTCGGACACTGCGTTTCATCGTAATTTGAAGTTTGACTCTTGCTTGATTTGCCTTTTGTGTCGTCTTTGGACGTTCGTGTTGGTGTTGAGCTTCGCGAGTTAGATTGGCCGATAAGATCCTGTTGCACAGTGCCAATAGTGGCGGCATGAGATTGAGATGTCACCGACATGTCTTCTGGCAGCTGAGCAACAGTGGGCACAAGTTCCTGTTATTGCATGTCATGCCTACAATTGGTTAAGATGAAATAACGATGCACCTTCATTTCCTGGCTGCCATCTTCGCAGCTGTTCAAACTACTGCCATCGCTGCCATCTTGGACCGCAGTGAAGTCCCCCTCAGGAGGAACCACGTTCCCATCCTGTCCCAACACTTCTAAGCCGAGATTGATGCAATCAGGGTCTGGTATCCCACTCCCGTGATTGCTTTGAGTGTCACTGATATGGTCCTCGCCATTGCCCTTATCACTTGGCTTTGTGAACAGCGCTGCTGCATGCGCTCCGAAATCTTGACCTGCTGTTGATGTAGACACTCCAACCAGGTTATAATTCGGTAATTCGCTCCAGAATCCATGTAGGTCATCCTAATATGGCCACTCCTCACAAATTCACGCTGTCGTTTAATCTCTATTAGGCCCGAAGTATTAACATCGGAGATGAAC
Organism: Russula aff. compacta; assembly: GCA_003313875.1. Classification (NCBI taxonomy): domain Eukaryota; kingdom Fungi; phylum Basidiomycota; class Agaricomycetes; order Russulales; family Russulaceae; genus Russula; species Russula aff. compacta. The sequence continues at coordinate 1,367 of QLOT01000664.1, forward strand.
TCACCAATCAGATTGACATGTTCCCCATCTGTATGTTTCACTCCTTCACCTGTTCCCTGTATCTCGTGGGCATATTTCAGGTAGATTTTTTTTAATCTGTTATCGGGCAGAATCAAGTTAATCAACTGAAAAGAATAGTCTGAAACCCTGATATACATACCTTTGAAACTGCTGTTGGGTGGATTGCACAAAGTGATTGGGATCCTTCTTGTACTCTTGTTGAACAGTGTCATCATCGATGGTTTTGAAGATCGTAGCCGCTAGTACACCATAAAGCACTATCTTGCTTTCTGATGCTTGTACCTTCGACTGGCCCTCTGCTTTAGCCCCTGAAGTGGTATCACTAAAAAGGCGAAGACAGAACTTCACATCACTGGTAAGATACTCGATGGCATGTTGTGTCCATGCCGGATTACTACCCCATTCTAGCTGTTTTGGCTTTGATTTGGCAGGCTGACTGGACTTTGGAGCCCTTTTCTTTCCAGTTTGGCTTGATTCCGAGGCAGGATTCTTCACATTACTGGCCTTTACCATAGTGTGTGTGTGACAGTGATGGTAGTTGGGGTTGTGCAATAAAGAAATTATTTTCGTTATTATGATAATTTACTTGTTGATGACAAACCAGGGTAAAAAGCCAAGACGGCTGAAAACAATGCAAAAGCAGCTCCTCCGCTCCTTTCCCTTCTCAAAAAACCGACCTTCGATTTTTGGATCCCCGGAAGTTGCCGGCTTCAAAAAACGGTCTAAAAAACCGACCAGAAAACCGGCAAAAAAACCCAACGTGAATCACCCTATTATGGAGGATAGAAAGGGCGCATCGCGCAATCTCTGACATGCTCTCAAAATGCCACCTTTCGCTCGGTTTGGTTTCACCTCTTGCCCCCATCCTCCTCTGCTCGATGTCTTCCTGGTTCGATGTCGTAGCTTCGCCGGGCTGTGCAGCCGCCAGTTTCCTGGTTCATCTTCGTGCCGCCACGGATCACCACTGCCACTGTAAAGCCGGGGCCACAACTGCATCCTGCGCCGTATCGTACTCGCTTCCCGCCATTTGACACCGGACTTTGATTCGTATTTGGACGAGTTGCGCATTGACTGTCAAATTCTCACTATGCACTCTCAAGCGCTCTAGTCGTCATTGTTGGATTTATGCGTTTCTGTCAGGATGTCTTTTTTTTGCTTTACTTTACTTCACGTGGACCTTTCCACTTGTCGTCGTCGTGGTCACCGTCTCGCCCCTTGTTTTCTACCCGTGCATCTTTTTTCGTTGCTGCCCATGTAGTATCATTGGTCGTGGCTATCGTCCATTTCAAAGAGTTTGGAAAAAGGCAAGTTACAAGGTCCGGTGCAGGACAATATGTGAAATCTCCCTCTCTCGTCGGTTGATTTCCGCTGTTTTTTTTTGTTACAGTATTCAGTTGTTTCGAGAGGCTCTGCTGTTAGGGAGTTGTTTCTCCGCTTTCTGCCAGAGCCAGAGGTTCGGTCGATTCGTTGCCAGTGCCAAAGCCGTGTTTCGTGCAGTAACCTCCTGGTACATACCGATCAACTCCTAACCGCCAGTATTACTGGATGGTGGCGAAATCCTTGTATAAATGAAAACGTTACATATAGGCACAAGTGGCACACAGACGCCACCGCCACCATTTTCTGGTCTGATGGAGTGGTCCATGGGTTGGTTGGAGCCACAGTGGCGGGGCCTGAGTAAATCGTAGTATAAGGACGGCGGGCCAGTGCCATCTCGATCGGCGAATGGGAGGGGTGAGTGAAGTAGTAGTAGTGCCAAAAGGGCAGTCTTATAGAGGGGGAGAACCGAGGGAAGACACGACGTTAAATCCCCTCCTGACAAAGGTCTCTATCCTAGCCCGCAGATCCTATTGCGTCATCCTAGTTTGCACACCTCGTACAGGCTACAGTAGCTCTTTAACTGGGTGAAGCCAAGTTGATGCGATGCGCTCCGCGGGTTGAACAGGAATGTGGGAGGATCCCTAGGAGTAGAGCGCTTACGGATCTACCCACTCGATAGATTATGCTTGGCTCTGGATACCTTTTCGTGGAAGGACTCGAGCTGGCGCATTTGGACCTTGTGCAGGAATTGGTGGTGGGGCTGGACCCTCTGCGCTGAATTTGGTGTCTCTCAGACCGGTTCTGTGGCCTGTGGTTTCTTGAATATACCGCCCATGGCCAGGTCTGGCAGTCTTTGTGTTGGCCATTGTCATGGCTGTCTCGTAGCATTTCGGAGACGAAGCTGGTCATGATTAGCGCTCACTGCCCTCTGCCCTCCATTCTCCGTTCTGCAGTCGCCATTGCCATTTCGGTGCGAATTTTTTACGACACGACGCGTGTCCGTGACAGACGCCGCTTCCCGAACTCACCTGATCACCATCATGATCGCGATATCCTCTGGGAACAGGATTGGCGCCGAGAGCAACGAGTACTGTAGGGAATTTGTGTGAATTGAGTTGGCAGGAGAGGTTACGGTAGGGCGATAGGGAAACGAAAAGATGAGCGCCGAGAAGGAGGCCAAGGCTTGCGGGGATCGGAAAGCTGCTTCCGGGTGGCCGAGTCTGGCCCGGCCCAGTCGACTCGACTCGCTCGTTCATGATTTGGTTACACCCTCGCTGACACCCAGTCACTACTCTTTGGCATGTCGATCGACACTGCCCACGATTCCTCTACTCACACTTCCTCCTCATCTGCAGTAGAACTCGTCGTACCACCAGCCGTCACTCCCGCTTCTCCTTCTCTCCTCCCCTCCGCTGACGGCCGCAACAGTTTTGCCAGGCGCAGACTAAGCTGGACCACTGTCGACACTGCACAAGACCCCCTTCGTCCCGACTCGCTCGCCATGAACGTCGATAACCATCCCGGTCCATCCTCCCGTCCTTCTGCCTCTGTGCTTGACGACGACCCGTTCGACTCCATCCCCATCACCTCCGACTCTTATCGCCCCCCGGTCTACGACTCAGAACCTTTCGCCTATTCCAACAACCCCCGCGCCCGCGACTCCACCACTTCCCTCATCTCTTCCCGACGCGAGTCCAACAACTCCACCTTGGACGGTGACACCGCACACCTCACCGGACACTTAAAAGCCACCAAGGACGAAGACGACTGGCGAACAGATTCTGAACACAATCTCGCCGATGCCACCCCACCCTCTGCCACGCGACGTCGTTACAGCGCGAACCTTTCCCCCCTCCATCGCTCCGGCACCGCCATCAAAAGGATCTCACAGGGTATTCGCCGCGTCTCGTGGCGCGTCGCTAACATCGCTGGCTCTGGCCTTAACGACCACATGCGCTTGAGCGGCGCTGATGACCACCGACCCCCCGTAGACGATGATGCGGTGGACACCTCTGATGAGCCGTTTACCGACTCGGGCATGGCTGTACCCCTGCGCGGACGAACGCTTGGCTTATTCGAGCCAACCAGTCGCGTTCGGCGTGTCATGTACCACTTTCTCATATTCCCGTGCGCTTTCTATTTATATCTCCCCTTCCATCTTGGGTCCACCACTCATATCGTTGCGCAGGTGGACTGAACCTATCATTCTTTGCTCGATTGTCCTTTACACTGTCTTGCTAACCATACAAGCATCTCCCACCTTCACCCTCTCTAGTCCCACCGCAGCACCCTCTCACGTAGTCGGTTTCTTTCATTCATGGGAGGATTATATCATCTTCGGTCTCTTTATTTTCTTCAGGAACGTCCTCCACGCTTGCTCTCTCCCTCTCGCGCACTGATGCATCCCACAGCTTCGAGGCATGCGCACGAATGTGCGTCTCTGGTCTCATCCTTGACCCCGAAGTCCCCGTCGGTTCTATTTTTACTTCGGCTTCGATCGACAATTCAGTATATCCCATGACGACCGTATCACTCGTTCGCCCCGCCCCTTCCACCTCTACACATCCCACCACCCACCAACTCCGCCGCGGCGGTACTCTTCTACACCGCCTCCGGCGGTTTTCAGGCAATGTCACGCGGGTTTTTGCCCTCTCACATCGCCCTCCGAGATACGATACCTTCTCTTCCGCGGGCGCGACGTCAGCTGCCACCTCCACCGTAAACCTCATCAACACCACCACCGCCCCACCGTCTCGCGGGCGAACCAACACCCCAGCGCCGCTCCTCGAGAAGACGCCGTCATCGTCTTCGAACGTGACCGTCCACACCGCGTACTCACAGCAACAGCAGCAACAAGATGTGCTCATGCTCCCCTTCCAGTTCAGCATCGGCCTGGCGCGCGGGATCACCCGCCGCAACCTGCCTTACCTCCGTCACAGCTGGACGCGCATCGACGCCGTGTCCATCGTAGCCTTTTGGATCACGTTTGTGCTCGCGCAGACGGGTGTCGAGCGGGGGACGTATCACATCGGCCTTTTTCGTGCCCTGAGCGTGTTGAGGACGGCCAGGCTGCTGACGATCACGTCCGGTACGACGGTGAGTGACACAAAATCAATATTCGCGAGCGCATTGGACGCTCACAACCTGCCAGACCATCTTGCGCTCCCTCAAGATCGCGCGCCCGCTGCTCGCTAGCGTGGCATATTTTGTGCTTTTTGCCATGACCTTGTTCTCGTACGTACCCCTCTCGCCTCTGCGCGAGTAGCAGACCGGGGGCTTCCTTCCTCATGTTTTGTATAGAATCATCGGTGTCCAGTCGTTCGATGGTTCGATGGCCCGGTCGTGTTATTTGCAGCCGACCCTTGGTGAGGTCGAAACGTCGCTCAACCATATGTGCGGGGGCTACATCGACCCGAACAGTCTCTTCGAAATGCCGTATATCACTCGGAACGGGACTGCCGGTACCATAAAGGGTTTCATCTGCCCTGTTGGTCAGGTTTGCAAGGTTTGTGCTGTGTTCTTCGTCACCGTGGTGGTGGTGGTAGAGGGACAATATTGTTGAAGGCGTCGCCGCATTTAGGAAACTACCAACCCTGACAATAACGTCGAGAGCTTTGACACCATTTACAAGTCCGCCTTGCAAGTATTTATCGTGGCCTCCGCCAACGGAGTGAGCATGTCTATCGTTCTTATCATCAGACCTACGGTTGACTGACGTCATCATCCCTCGTTCGCTCGCACGTTGTAGTGGTCACCGTTGATGTATTCTGTCATCGACTCGGAGTTCTTCATATCCTGCTTCTTTTTCATCGTTTGTATCGTCGTACTCAATTTTTGGCTTATCAACTTGTTCGTCGCCGTGATCACGAACACGTTCTCTGCCATTAGAACAGAAACCCAATCGAGCGCGTTCAGTGCCGCTCCGTGAGTAGTCACCTGTACCTTGTTGTCGACCTTTTTTTTCACCTTTTGCTGATAGCATTCAATCCATCGTCGACGAGAAAGACGAGGCATGGGTCGCCCCGGGCCGCCATACGGCGCGAAGGAATATCGTCCGGGAAGTATATCAGCGTACGCGGTGGTGTTGGGTGGCCCTCGCTCTCGCGTCGCTGGTCCTCCAAGGCACGCGAGAGGTGAACATGAGTCCGACCCACATGCAGATCATCAACATCGGAGAGTTGGTGCTCACGATCGCGTTTGACGTCGAGATCATGGTCCGCTTCGTCGCGCACCTGCCCGACTGGCGCGGCTTCTTCGTCCAGGGCAACAACTACCTCGATCTCGTGCTCGCCATCGGCTCGACGGTCATCCAGATCCCGGCCGTGCACAACTCGCCGGCGTACGCGTGGCTGACGGTCTTCCAGCTCGCGCGATTCTACCGTGTCATCCTCGAGATGCCCCACATGCGCCCACTGTTGCTCTCCGTGTTCGGCAACATGAACGGACTGGTGAACATGGTGCTCTTCCTCATGATCATCAACTACCTCACTGCGCTCTTCGCGGTGCAGATGCTTCGCGGGGATATGCAGGCCACCCAGGCGATGAACTTTGGCGAGATATTCACGTCCTTCTTGGCCATATACCAGATCTTCTCGTCCGAGAATTGGACCAACCTCCTGTACAGCTCGGTCTCGGCCGAGCAACCCCTGGGCCAGATGTGGATCGTGATCCTGTTCTTTGCCGGCTGGTTCTTCTTTGCAAACTGTTGAGTCATCCTCCTTTTCTTTTCGGAGCGAGGATCGTTGATCGGGGCGTTGCGATCTTCTCTAGTCATCGTGCTGCAGATGTTCATCGCCGTCATCAACGAGAACTTTGATGTTGCCGAAGAGGTTAAGCGGAGCCACCAAACCAGGCTTTACTTCCAGACGCAAGGGCCAGACGATCAGTCTAGGGCGCCGTGGGTCCACAGGCTCAATCCGTACCGGTGGTTCAAGCCGTCCCCGAGGGCGATCGCCGTAGATCAGCTCCCCTCCAACCTCGTGCTGCCTATGCAGAAAGCCCTCGTGCAAGAAGACTTCGGCCTCCCCAGGCCCGAACGCCGGCCCACTCGTGTGAGTTTCCTTTTTTTCCTCACCGATTTCCAGGCTGGTGTATTTCTGACGCGTTCGTGCCTAGATACAAACGATGGCGAACAGAACGCCTATGGGTCGCGTCATGAACAAGTTGCTCAACTTGCTGCAGCGGCTTTTCATTGGTGACACACAATCGAACGACGTACCTCTTACCACGCTTCGGCATGGACGTCACCACAGTGGCTCGCACCACAATCACCACCAACACCAAAATCCCATCGATGAAGAGACGGACCGGCAGCTGTGAGTCACGTTGTGTTTCCCACATTACCTTGAACACCAACTTGATTGCGCTTATCATATTAGAGATTTACTCGCCACCATCAACAGTGGCGCTGCCGCTGCGGAAGGTACGAGTGACGCCCAGGATGAACGCAGGGCTATGAGAGCCGATTTCATGCGCGCTCACCCCACGTTCGACAAGACGTTCTGGATTTTTTCCCAGAAGGATCCTCTACGGCGGTTCTGCCAGTCGCTCGTTCGTCCGGCGGGTGGCAGGCGCATTAATGGTGCGCGCACCTCCTCAATCGCACACACTATCTTCCAGCTCGTCCTGCTCCTCACCGTCGTCGCGGGCATCGCCGTCGCATCGGTCGCGACGCCCTTGTATCGCCGAGGTTACTACGCCGAGCACGGGCGCGTGCGCGGGTCCTGGTTCGACATGGCCGAGACCGCGTTCGGGCTCGTGCTTCTGGTGGAGTTTGTCATCAAGATTGTCGCGGATGGATTCCTCTTCACCCCGAACGCATACGTGCGCAGCATTTGGAACGTCCTCGACTTTTTCATCATGGTCGGCATCCTCGTCAACGTCGCGACCGGCCTGATCTTCATCGGGAGCGTTCACCGGCTCATGCGCTCGCTCAAGGCGCTCCGCGCGTTCAAGCTGATCACGCTGATCGAGAAAATGCGCTCCACGTTCGAGTCGCTCATCATTTCGGGCATCACGCGTATCTTTGACGCGGCTCTGCTCGCCATGCTCTACATGATCCCTTACGCCGTCTGGGGCCTCACCATCTTTGCGGGCCTGACAAAGATGTGTAACGACAAGAGTGCAACGGGCAAGTCGGACTGCATCAATGAATACCAGAACAGCATCGTGACAAGCAACAACACCGCCGGTGGAGGTGGAGGAGGCGGTGGAAACCCCGCGTTTTCATTCCTTGTTCCTCGCGTGTGGGCCGACCCGTCCCCGTCGACGACGTTCTCATTCGACTCGTTTCACACGTCGCTCCTCATCCTCTTTGAGATCGTCTCGCTCGAAGGATGGATCGACGTCATGAACGCCGTGACGAGCATCACGGGCCCTGACCAACAGCCGCAGACCAACGCGTCCCTCGTCAATGCCGTTTTTTTCCTCATCTACAACCTGCTCGGTGGCGTCGTCATTCTCACGCTCTTCGTCAGGTGAGTCCCCTGCATTCCCATTCGTTATTAGCTTTTATATGTGTTTTTTTTTTCGAGCTGAGCTGACTACACTTTATCCCCGCCTTTCTTATTCAGTATTATCATTGGGAACTTTAGTGCCAAGACGGGCACTGCTCTGCTGACGCAGCCGCAGAAGGAGTGGATCGACCTCCAAAAGTTGATCAGGCGCCAGGGGCCATCTAAGAGGCCGAGAACGCGGCCCAGTGAAGATCTCAGAGTCAGAGGTTGGTGCTTCGACCGTGCCGTCCACAAGCATGGTTGGTGGTCGCGGATGATGACCGTGCTGTTTACTGCCCACATTATTGCGCTTATGTGAGTATTCCCAAATGACCGTGTGAAAGGGTAGAGTGGGGTGCTGATGTTCACTTGCAGGACGCAAACCTTTGCACCGCGGACCATCACCAACGATGTCAGGAGTAAGCTCCAGATATTTTGCCCATAATTTACTCTGATCGGTGTTGATGGACTGACTATCCAGATGACTTCTTCCTCCTCGTCACCCTCATGTACGTCGTGGACATCGTTGTGCGCTTCTATGGACTCGGCTGGCGAAGCTTCCGCGCCAACGGGTGGAACATCTTTGATGTCATCGTTGCCATGGGTAGTCTACTCACGACCGTCTCGGTGCGAATTGGCGCCAGCGGCTACCTTATCGAACAACTTCAGAAGCTCTTTTTGGTCAGCATCGCGTTCAAGTTGGTACAGCGGATGAACAGCCTGAACAAGCTGTTCAAGACGGCCGTGTACGTCGCAAAAGCGGTTGACCACTGTCTTTTTTTGTCTGCTTTACTGATGGTGAACGTTTTTGTTCGTTCAGCGCTAGTTTGCCCGTTATTTTCAGCCTGCTCTCACTCTGGATCATCTTTTTCATGTTCTTCGGCATCCTCTTTGTGGAGATTTTCAGTCTGACCAAGTGGAACACCGCCGAGACTCGCAACCAAAACTATTCGACGATGGGTAAGGCGCTTGTCATGCTCGCGTTCATGACCTCGGGGTGCGTACCGCACACCGGTTCTCGTCGAGTTCATTTTGGCGTCTGACCTTCCTTGACCCAACTTTAGCGAAGGTTGGAATCAATACATGCATGATTTGTGAGCGGATCGTCCTTTTGTCAATGACACCTTACCTTTTCTTTCTGACTGGGGGTTGTATAGCACCCTAAAATACCCCAGATGTACCGTTTCATCACAAGACGAGCATGACTCGGACTGCGGGAGCATTGGCTGGGCATACACGCTTTTTATATCGTGGAATATTCTGAGCATGGTGCGTTGTCCTTCCCACTCCACCTTATCGGTTTGTTTTTATCGTGTTGCACCAGTATATCTTTGTGAACATGTTCACTGGTGAGCAATATTACATCCTCGTGGTCATACTTGGAGACTTACGCTACGCAGGTCTTGTCGTGGAGAACTTTTCGTACGTGTATCAGACTACGGGCGGCTCGAAAGCGGTAACACGAGAGGAGATGCGGGCTTTCAAGAAAGTCTGGGCTGAATTCGCAAACGAAAGGACCGGACTCTTGGAACGTAAACGGCTGGTCCAATTTCTCAGAGTGAGTTTTTGCCTCCGGACCCAGTTTTTGGATTGACTTAGCCCCCCCGTGAAGAAATTGGGCGGTGTCTTCGAAGTTCGCATCTATCCGACAGAGTTCAACGTCAAGAACATACTGGCTTCTTGTAGGGATGAGACAGATCCCGAGCTGAAGTGGAGGCCTGGCACGAGATCTTCGCACGGTATAGATCTCAAGCTGCTGAATGCCACGCTATCAAGTATCGACTACAAGGAAATCCGCAGACGCCGCAAGCTCTTCACCCGCCTGTACCACGAAGCGATCATCACTCACCAGCAGAAGAATGGGATATCGTTCACCGATATGCTCTTTCTCCTTGCCCACCACAAGTTGATTGTTGATAAAGAAGCCCTTATGTAAGTGCCATCGAATGAGCCTTTTGCCAGTAGGGTGGTGCCTGACATAATAAATTAGTTTGAAGGACCTCGATATCCGAGCAGGAACCAACGAACTCGTTACCGACCTTGTAGATCTGGATCGCGTCAGGTCACTGTTGGGAAGCGTTTCTGATCGACGGCACTTCTTGGCTCTGCGGCAAGCTCAAGAAGCCGCAGCTGCCGAACATGGTACGTTCATTCTTCGCTCCTTCCTTTGGCAGTGTCACACGCTGACCGACCCATCCCATCGTTTTTAAGACGTGCCTGAGATTATCGTGGTCGAAGACGTTCCAACCACCCCAACCACCCCACCGCCTGTGAGCAGTCGCGATATCACCTCTGCTAGACCGCACTCCGCTGCCACGAGCTGGACTGAGCCCGACACACCCTCGCGACGGGACCAGTTCGACCCGTCGGACGTGGTCTCCATTGGTAGCGCCGGCGCCGGCGATGGCCGTGCTGGGCCCTCCTCCAGTCTCTCGTCTTCTTCGAGGGGACTTCACCGCGACCGTCGGTATAGCGATATGAGCGCTCTCTCGGCGGACCTGGGGCTACGGTACACGTACGTCCTCTTGGCTTTCCTGGGATCTCAATCCCTCGTTCGTGTTTTGAAGCTGACGTTGACCCCTTTTGCGTTTTTTTTCTTTCAACTGCTGCTGCTTCTGACTCGACGTCTGGAACAAATGTACGGTGGACAGACGAGACCTGTCCGTGTTTCGTGATTCGTCGTTCTCGTCCGAGTCGGAGGACTATGACCACGATGTGCTCGCCTCGATGCAAAATTCATCTTGGGGAGGTGAGTTTGCACACGAGGACTCCTTTTTCTTCTTTTCTTTTTTCTATTTTTTTGCAAATGATGGCAAGTGACTGATTGAGATTTCTGCACATAGCGGTGATGCTTGAGGCAGAGGAAGAAGAAGAGCAAAAGCAATGATCCTGGACATTTATCATAGAACCCCACGCAATTCGTCTTTTGAAAGGAACACACTGACGTCCTCAATCATTTCAATCTGAGTAAAAGCGGCATTTATACTGGACTTCTTTCTCACTCTTGGGCGCACTTTTCTCATATTAAGTTAAACCTCGTATATGTACTACACTCATTGTTGTTATTTGTGATCTCCCATTAGCAGCTTGGAATATCCAGTAATCTTAGATGATGACGTGAATGTAGCAGCACACAAGAGCTAGTAGTGAATCGGGAAAAGTAATGCATACGCTGTCCTAGAAATGGTACATCAAACGAACGAATCATGACTGCTGACCTCGCAGTCTCGAGGGCTTCCAGACGTTTTTCGCGGTCTGGAACCCGTCATCCCTGTTCTCCGTCTTTCTTGACTCTTCAGGTGCACCCGAGGAAGGAGCAGGGCTACCTGCCGCTGCCGCATTCTTGGCCTGTTCACGGGTACGCCAGGAACTAGCTGCACCTCCGCGACCGAACAGCCTTGGTGGGCCCGACGGGGCAGGACTCTCGGAGCGCGGGGGGGTGCGCGCTGGCGGAAGCGTAGAGGCGGAAGGTACGCCACCGCGCCGCCAGGCGTCCTGCGCCGGGGCGGCGGCGGCGGCGGCGGCGACTGGCTGCTTGCGCCGCTCCTCGGCTCGTCGGGCCGCTTCTTCCTCCCTCTGCTGCTGAAGCTTGATACGCTCAAGATCCGCCGCGCGCTGCAGTTCGCGTTCCTCGCGCATACGAGCAATTCGTGCTTCCTCTTCACGCTTCGCAGCCTCTGCCTCCGCACGCTCCCGCTCTTCCTCTGTAAAGGAAAAAAATGAGAAAGAGAACGGCGTCAGGAGACACGACGGGGTGTCGGGCAAAGCACGACATACCTTCTCTCTTCTTCTGCTCGAGCTCCTCCGCTTCGCGGAGGGCCTTTTCTGCTGCTTCTTGGCGCAACTGCTCCTCTTCGCGCGCCTTGAGAACCACAGCACGACGCTTTGCCTTTTCCTCTTCGATCTTTGCCTGTGCTGCTACCTGCTTGCGTTCGTATTCGGCTCTGCGCTTTTCTAAGATAACCGCTTTGCGCGCCTCAAACTCTGGGAGTATCCGTGAGAGGCGCTTCTTCGTCTCCAGGTCGCGTTTGTGTGCAAGCCCCGCGGCATCAATACGGCCCTTCTGAATTTGTTCAAATGTCGAGCGGTCGCTCGCCTGCTGCAGCTCGTAGTCCTGCGCCAGCAATGGGCGCTCCTCCTGGCGGTATGCACGCTCAGTGTGATCGATCCGCTTGGCAATGACGCGTAACCTAGATTCGCGCTCCTTCTTTTCCTTCTCGAGCTGTTCGACTTGAAGCCGCATAAGGTTATCGGTATTCAGGTTTTCGACATCCTGCAGCAAGGGTCACCGAACATCACTAGGGCACGACAAGATGATAGAACTCACATCGATATCAACTTTGAGGTTCCCGCGCTCCTTGAGGCTTTGGGCGAGCTGGCGCGCCTCTTCATTCTTGCGTTGCTGAATCTCCGCTCGTGCACGTTCAATCTCGCGCCTACGGGCGTCCTCAACTGCCCGCCGTGTCTCATCTACCTTCGCTTGGCGAGACTCCTCCGACCGGCGACTCTGCTCTTCCTTCACCTTCCGGGCGGCAAGCTCCGAAAGCAGCTCGCGACGGCGCGCGACTATTGCACGGCGTAATTGTAAGGCCTTGCGCTCAGCATCGGCTGCGGTGATCAGCGCGGCGACGCGGGCTTGCTGGTCCTCATCTGAGGACACGGGAGGAGGTTCGAGTATGGCCAGTACGTGATTCAACGCGCCAGCAATGCCGCAGAGGCGTGTCCGTACGAGTGACGCAGCCGAGGGTTGGACGATGGTGCCGTGGGAGGAAGACGAGGCTTGTAGGTCATCGGAGCCAGCAAATGGGTCGTCAACGAACTGGAGAGTGCTAGATGCATGGTCAATGCGGACATTGAGCTCGCCTGCATGAGTACCGCGCATGATGTACGCCTCGATCTGCTCTGGTTCGTAGATCATTGAGTCTCCACCACGATCAACAAGAGCATCTCGCAGGGGCTGGAGGAGAGCTAATAGATTCTCAATCGTGATAGATGAGTAGACTTGTGCAAGTTGCGAGATGAGACGTGACAGAAGGGCACGCTGCAGCAGTGGCAGATAGGGCGCATAGGAGGTGTCCTCGAAGAGAGCACGGAAAAGGGGGGCGACTTTGTCACAGAGAGTTAAGGGGTCGAAAGTTACTTCGAGTATGGTATAAAGCGATCGGACGTTCTCCGATGCGAGCCTGAGCACATTGCGCGAGAGCTGCAGACAGCCGTCAACAAGCTTCCGCTCGCCGAAGAGATAAAGACGCACCGCATCCTTGAGAAGGCCAGCCCTCGTGGGCGTCTTCGTCAGGCCAAGTAACGACGTTAGGCGCCCAGTCCTACCCTTAACTTCCTCGACAGACACCTCTGCCTTCTGACTGACGGGGACTGCGAGGGCGCTAACGAGGACTTGACCCGCGAGTCTGCTGAGTTCTTCATCTGTCTTTCCACCAATAGTTGTCGTCACGCCATAAAATCTGCCCCATGCGGCGGCATGGTACAGCGCGTTGCCACTCATCAAAAATATCTTGGTAAGTTTTTCGTAGTAATTGGCCATCATCGCCGGACGAGGGGCCTTCTTGGCCATGATCAGAAGATTGTGGACATCTTCCACTGAACGGAACGCCTCCTGCCAGAGTTCAAGTTCCACGGAGGTGTTGAGCTGCGCGAAACGAGCGTCGAGATAATGCTGAAGCGTATCGGGGTCCTGAAGATTGATCGCGTGGGGTTGATGCGCGTATTTTGCAACGTTGGAGAGGTGGAGGCGCAGAGTCTCGCAAAGCCGTCGAAATTCGACCTTGCGCTGATGCTTGAGACAAAACTGGAACGCTTGTTGCGCGATTTGCTACCAGGCAGGGGGAACAATCAGACAATAACATGTATATAAAAATCGAGCAGCATACATGATAGATGACCTGCAAGCGAGCATTGTTCTTTAGGGTCTCTAATGCAGTGCGATAACTTTCCCATAAAAACTTAAGCCAAGGGGTTACGAGAGCACGATCGGTCCGATCCCGGCTCTGATCACCGCTGACAGCACCAAGTAATATACTTTCGGGAGTCTCTGTGGCCTCGAGATCATCGACGTCTGCGACGGCGTCGGCGGCAGCCTTCTCTGCCTTTTCTTGGGCTTCTTGGAGCTTGGCGTCCGCGAGACTGACGAACTTTTGGATGACGACTTCGATCGAGCCAACGCTCGTATTTTGTGCGGTGTTCTTGTATTGCATGAGACCCTCCTTTGCAATGCGACCTTTACGCATCTCAACGCAGAGCTCAACGAAGCGTATCATGATGGGTTCGAGAGAAGCCAACGGCGTTGTTCGGAAGCGCTTCGATGAAAACATTTCGGTGAATGACTGCAGAGCCGCATGCGTCTGTCCGACGGAGACAAGACCCTCTGCTTGTTTTAGGATGGTCTCTGGTTTTGTCATGGGTGCCATATTGCGTATGCTAAGCGGTGTTGGTCAAAAAATATGGGTGAAAGAAAAGTGTAGACGTACAAGTGATAACCACGACCGGACAGTCTGTCAGGAAGTGAGAACCGGAAATTGCCTGTGAAGAGATATCGCAGAAGGCGAAGGCGAGGTGGATGTATGCACCTTCGAAAACGAAGAGGAGGTCCGAGACAACGATGATGATGACAGTTTAGGGCAGGCCCAACTGCCTGTTTGGGAAATCTTTCAATTGAAATTGCTCCGTCTTCTGCACACACTCTGCATACAGCGCCGGTCATCTGATGGCTGATTCGACTCCAACCATTGCCCTCCTTCGTTCGTCGAGGCTGATCTCGCAAGGGGCGGAAGCTGTAAGTCGCCTCAACTTTTATCCGAAGACCTGAATTACCAAGCCGTACCCCCGTAGAGAGTTTATCACGCGAGCCTACACACCGGTGGGCCTCCCGTATTGCTGAAGCACCGGTTCTCGAAACAGTATCGCCATGCTACGTTGGATGGCAACTTAACACGCGCGCGCATCGGCGGGGAGGCACGCGCCCTTCTGCGTTGTCTGCGGTGCGCAATTCCGTTACAGTATGTTTTAACGGAAGGTTTAGGGCTCTGGCAGATGCGGAGTTAGCGTGCCTGGACTACGCTTCGTTGATGCGACGAGTGGTGTACTGGGCATAGAATGGGTGAATGGAAAGAGTGTTCGGTATTTGCTCGGATCAGGGGATGAGGGTGATGAAGTAGATAGCAGCGATGAAGATCAAGCCATGGTAGATGAGGACCCGGTGGCAGAGTACCAGATATCGAAAGGTAAGAGTTCTCACAGCTATCATCTTCGAACACTTTTTTCTCAAGGATCGGGACCAGATGAATTGATGATGATGGTGGGCACCGAGATAGCAAAAATGCACCTCGCGGATATCATTCATGGGGATCTCACAACATCGAACATGATGCTCCGCCATCCGTCCTCTGTTGGTGATTCAGCACAGGAGACCCGACAGCTGGTGCGCGGACATTTTTCACTAATTGACCTTGATTGACATTAGCCGTAGGTGTTGATTGACTTTGGATTGGCTTACACTTCTGGTTTGGCCGAAGATAAAGCTGTAGATTTGTTCGTGCTGGAACGCGCCTTTGTGTCTACGCACCCGGAGTCCGGGCCGTTATTTGCCTCTGTTATGGAGGGCTACAAGAGGAAGATGGGCAAGCAGTGGACGGCGATTGAACGGAGATTGGAGGAAGGCAAGCTCGTGACTGGCTTGAATACTTGATTCGGTACTCACTCGATGCGCTCTAGTGCGATTGAGAGGACGTAAACGAAGTATGATTGGGTAATTCGCCCTCCCGGCGGTTCCGCGAGGGACAAGGTTGTGCCGCCTCGGCTCAGCTCATAACCGTTTGCTCACTCTATCACGTATTCGCGATATTCTCGTAAATCATCTATCTTCCTCTTCCTCTTCGCCCAGTCGCACGGGGTCCTGGTCTCTGAGAAGGTCAGAGAAGACCCCATGATTCCCTTAAATAAATCCGCAACCCTTGCCTTCTCCTCTGGCAATCTGTCCCTGCACTCTTTCTTCGGTACACATGGGCTGCTACCCCCGCACCGAGCACTGTCAGAGTCTCCCTGACTCGGACTTCTCTGTCGAGGTCAAATCTGTGTCCCTACCCACCCTAGAACCTCCTGCGCCCCATCCAAACCCGGACAGTGCGCCAGATGGCGGGACACTGGCATGGCTCCAGGTCGTAGCCTCCTTTTTCGTCCTCATGAATACCTGGTGTGTCGACAACTACAGATCCGATGCCGTGCTAACCTCTAGCACATCAGGGGCATCTTCAACACTTTCGGTGCATATCAGAACTTCTATCAAGTCTACCTTCTCCGGTCGCATTC
Source organism: Russula aff. compacta (assembly GCA_003313875.1). Classification (NCBI taxonomy): domain Eukaryota; kingdom Fungi; phylum Basidiomycota; class Agaricomycetes; order Russulales; family Russulaceae; genus Russula; species Russula aff. compacta. The sequence continues at coordinate 17,524 of QLOT01000664.1, forward strand.
ACCGTCTGCGATCTCCTGGATCGGCTCTATACAAGGTTTCCTCCTCTTGATTGTCGGCGTCCTCACAGGCCCCTTCTTTGATGCAGGGTACATCCGCTCCCTCCTTGCCGTTGGGTCCTTTCTCCTCGTTCTCGGCCTCATGATGACCAGCCTGGTCAAGCAATATTACCAAGCCTTCCTCGCTCAAGCTGTTTGTATTGGTATTGGCGCCGGCATGATATTTATACCCAGTATTGCCGTCATATCCACCTACTTTGACAAGCGTCGTTCGTTTGCCGTTGGGGTCTCCGCTAGCGGCAGCAGTCTTGGTGAGCATCTGCCACCACCCCCATGCAGGGATCCTTATTAATCAATTATACCCCTCTCACTCTCAGGTGGAGTTATTTTCCCGATCATGTTTCATTCCTTGCGGCCGCGGATCGGCTTTGGCTGGACAACTCGGATTATCGGCCTCATTGTCTTGGTCACTCTCGGCTTTGCCAACCTCGTCACCCGCCAGCGTGTCCTGCCCACCACCCGCCGGAAACTTTTTGACGTCTCCGCCCTACGCGAAGCCCCTTTCATGCTCTGCACCGCGGGGTTTTTCTTCGGCTTCTTAGGCCTTTATATCCCCTTCTTCTACATCACTCCCTACTCACTTATCAAAACTCACGCGGGTGCAGCGCTCGCGTTTTACTTTGTTCCGATCCTCAACGCAGGGTCCATTGTTGGTCGACTTGTCCCTAACGCGCTAGCGGATCGTATCGGTCCGCTCAACATGCTCGTGCCGTGCACACTCGCTTGCGGCGTGCTCGCATTCACGTGGATAGCCGTGCACGAGAATGTCGGCCTCATCGCATTCGCAATCCTATACGGCTTCTTCTCCGGCGCATTCGTTTCGCTGCCCCCAAGCGCTATCACCTCTCTCTCGAATGACTTGAGCAAGGTCGGCACCCGCCTCGGAATGAGCTTTGGCATCTGCGGCATCGGCGTACTCATTGGATCCCCTGTGGGTGGCGCGCTGCTCGACCTCCACACGGGCCATTTCTTCCACGCACAGTTGTTTAGTGCCGTCGTCATGATGATTTCGTGCGGGTGTCTAATGTTGGCACGTGTGGCAGTGTCAGGCTCTACCATCATGATCAAGGCTTAAGTCACTGACGATGGCCCAATGTGAGTGCATGATTCGTCCGCCTTGAGACATCTTTCTGAGTCCTTGCATCTAGTATTTATAGTCTTGTTCATCGAGATACCCACAAAAAGTCGTCTGCATTCCGAAGATGCAGATCAATGTAACCCCACCGCCTCTCAGATATTTCCTGGACGTTTATAGGATGTACTGGATTTTTTTGTGACTGGTTTATGAATAATGATTGATTCATCTCGCCGTTCATGATCGCGTCTATTCCCTGGGAAAGACAACGTGAGAATAGTATGGTATCCTATATGCTATGAACTATTGGTGACCAGGCCTTGCACGTTTTGCTTGACGAAGGTTCAACGAGCTGAATGCCGAGACGCTTGGCCTTGATGCGCGTGAGAACAGGTCGAGCCTCTCGGCAAGTTACTGATCGGAGGCCGATCACGAACACGAATGAATGGTCAAATGATTCTGTTGGCGACAGGCATGTTACAGAAAACGGCACCCCTCGGATACACTCATTTATCCAATGCCGCACACGGAGGTACCATGCACGTACCGGTAGATGCACAGGATGAACGGAACAAATGGATAATTTTGGGGCAAGGCTCCAACAGCCAGAGATGGTGTGATAAGTGGTTCCCTTGATAAACGAACAGTGGACTAAAACTATCACATTCACAGGGACTTGTTGGGTCTTTAGCCACCCGAGGCATGGATGGTACGAATGGTTTGCGCGCTCATCAACTTATTAATAAGACGTCGCCATGGGCAATGGGAGCATGATGCCGGCGGTAGGGTGGATAAAGCCTCAGCATGCACCCAGAGGGTCACGCATTACGCTGGGACAGGAAAAGAAAGGTGAGGACAGATGAGTTGATTGGAATTGCTTACGGAGCCTGTACAACCGTGGCAAGTTGGATGCCCAATCTTCAGACTAGATGACTAAAATCATCATCTTCAGCCTAGGCATGACGTCAGTCCTGGACTCTTTGGAGTGATATAAATGAATACCCAGAGCTACGCCTCAGTCAGCTCCACCGTATCTCGTTGGTACTGATGGCACCCTCCAAGCAAAGAGCTGCTATTGTGACCGAAAACGGGATCACTCTTGGCCTCGCAGACGTGCAAAAGCCAGGTTCCGGTCAGATTCTCGTGAAAGTTGCTACAGCTGCGCAGAACCCCCTGGATTGTCAGTTTGCGCCCCCTTGCAAGGCATGATGCTCATCACATTGCCTATCTAGGGAAGACTTCCGAACGTGCACTCAAGGAAGCCAAGTATGGTGGGATTCCGGGTTGCGATTTCGCAGGCACCGTTGAGGAACTTGGTCCGGATGTCCCAGAGGGAGTGAGGACCGTCGGCGAGCGGGTCGCAGGTGCGATCGTCGACAGTTAGCATTCCTTTCTCCTTTTGTCCAAGTCACTAGCCGCCCGTACTTGGCAACGCTAACGCTCTCCAAGCTTTTGGCACGTACTCGGAATACCTCGTGGTGGACGCAGAATTCGGAGTTGTACCCATCCCTGACGATTGGTCAATTGAAGAGGCCGCACAGCTTGGAGTGTGTCCATTGACCGCCCTGCAGTGCCTGCACGAAACCCTTGAACTACCTTCCCCCTTCGAGGCTAGACCCGGTCCTCAACGCTCTATTCTCATTTGGGGTGGTGCCTCATCTATCGGCCAATACGCAATCCAGTTCGCTAAGCTCGGCGGGCTCCGCGTCGTAACAACGGCCTCCCCGAAGAATTTCGGCCTTGTCAAGGGCCTCGGTGCGGATGAAGTATTTGACTACCGCGACGAGAATGTCGTGGAGAAAATTCGTGCAGCAACAGGCAATGCGCTCGACATTGCCTTTGATACAGTCGCAGGGGGCAAGACACCGGCGCAGGTCACTGGGGGGATTGGGGACAAGGGCGGAAAAGTGGCCACCATTCTCCCCTACCAGAGTCCCCGTCCAGACGTTAAAGTCGTCTTCAGCACTCTTGCTGACCTGCTTAAGCGTGTACGGTTGATATAGCCTTTCTTCTGGTGTTGCTCATCACCTTCTAGGGATCAAATGGCAAATGGTACGTCGATCTACACAAGAAGATCTTTGCCACAGGAAAGGTCAAGCCTAACCCGGTTCTTATACAACCCAACGGTCTTGCTGGAGTGAAGGCAGGCCTGCAGTACATGCAGGAAGGAAAGGTAAGTCTGACGCGTGTTGCCTGTCGATCAATCAGAACAGGATTGACGTCTATTGGGAACTGTGCAGGTCAGTGCGCAGAAGATAACGTACTGCATTGCGGACACTCCCGAGCTTTGACTGTGAACAAACTCGAAATTGTGGCGGAGAAGTACTTGTCCTTTTGGTGTATTACTATATATACGGTGATATGGATTGGGAAGTCTTTGCCTCTTCAACTTGAAGTAGTATAAAAAGATAAAATCTATGCATGCTTCGCTGGTAAAATCGATCGCCGAACGGGCCGTCACCATCCTTAAAGATGTCCTCATTTACTGCTTTGAGCTCCAACGACAGTTCTCCCCTGAGCACGTAGCCAAACAGAGTTATTTATCTACTACCTCTTTAACTAGATCATGTAAGCTAGAAGTGACACACTCAATCTAGTCTGTCCAGTTGATGCTGTAGAAAGTCAATCCAAAAATCCATTCTGTGTACACGAATTCACTACAAGTTACAACTAGCTAAAACGAAGGTGTAGGGATGGAAGCAGGGGAAGTCAAGGAAGAGATGCCAGGAGAAACAGATGGGTATAGAATTGAATGCAGAGAAAGACATAAGGTAGATGAATCCACCAAACTGCTCAAGCAAAAACAATACCATCAGATAGTGAAGAAAGGTTGCTCGTTATTCTGCGTTTGCTGCGCCTGCTGTGCAAACGGATTGAAGCTATTCGACGGTACAGCACCCGTCTTTTGTGCGGCGAGCTTGCCATACTCTGACTGACCGAAACTACGGAAAACCATCGTATCAAAAAACACTTGTCTCTTCAAAAGGGAAAGTGTGGCATACCGAAGGGCGCCAACATTTCCGAACGTATCAACACCGTCGCCATCGCGTGCTGCGAACAAGTTGGCTAGATGTGCGTGCTCCTGATCGGCGCGAGTCTGGTTACGCTTGACAGCGGGCCGCGGAGATGATGTAGGCGCCGGCTGTGGCGAAGGTGCATGGTCATGGCGCGGAGGCGGTTCATGAGATTCGTATGTCGATGGAAGTGAGAAGCTGGAGAGAGAAGATTGTACGGGCGGCTGTGGCGATGGAACTGGGGGCGCGGGTGATGTTGTAACAGCAAAGGGATTGTTTGATCTATACCACAAGTTGTTAGTGCGCCCAAAATACAAGAAGTTCTAAAGCGGTCAAACCCAAAAGCAGTTGGTTGTGGAACTAGCCGGGCCTGTTGCTGGGCCTGTGCGGCGAGATATTCCTGTTGCTGCTGAGCGAGGAGTGCTTGTTGCTGAGCCGCCTGTTGCTGAGCCAGCTGCTGACGCATCCACTCTTCTTGCTGCGCCTGTAACTGTAACTGTTGTTGTTGTTGTTGTTGCTGCTGCTGCTGCTGTTGCTGCTGTTGCTGTTGTTGTTGTACCATCCATTCCTGCTGCTGTCTTGCCCATTCGGCCTGCAAGGACGATCCAGCCCGCTTGTCCCGTAGAAAGAAAGAGCGCACACACCTGCATAGCCTCCTGCTGTGCCTGTTGTTGATATGGGTTGAATGATGTGAGCTGCGGCTGCACAGTAAATTGGGGCTGCAGTCCGTTATTCTGGCCTTGCAACTCAATTAAGTTGTTTCTTGCACGAGGACCATACTTAGTTATTGGTAGACCGAGAAGGTGAATGCTCTTACGGTTCATCGAAAAGCGAGCCAGAGTCAGTAAGGGTGGCTTTTCGACGTGCTTCCTCCTCCTCGCTTAGCCTAATTGCCCTGGCGAGATCGTCGTCCTCAGCACCACGCGCCTGTTCCGCAGCGAGGCTTCGCTTGCTTTCCTCGATAGCGCGGCGCAACTCATCGTCGCCTCCAACGCCCTTCACGCGGCGAGCATTATTTTCGTCCCCTCCTTGGGCTGGTGGCTCCTCGTTGTCATCCTCCTGACCAGCCTGACCGAGCATCCGGTCACGCATATTCGCCCGTGAGCGGCGCTCTTGGCGAAGGCGTGCTTCATCCGTAAGAAGGTTTGTAATGTCCTTGGCCTTTTGACGAACATTCGCCCCTTGGTCCTTACCATATTCGTCGATATACTGGAACTCTTTGAGCGTTTTGATGATGTAGATGTTATCTCGGAAGTAGACGACAACGTTTTCCGAGCCGGCATGAAGGAGATAGTCGAGGACAGTGAGACACTGGCCGTAGATAGGGAGTTTGGGTAAGTGCTGCGCAAAAGGTAGAAGACACACCCACTTTGAAAACGTGGCGCCAATTTTTACCCTTGTCATTTAGTCGCTTATCCAACATCTCCATGATTTCGACAAAATCATTTCTACGCATGCAGTATTAGCGGAACAGGAATCGCGGCTCACGGGGGAGGGGGACGGACTGATTGTAAGTCATCTGCGCGATCTCATTCATCTGTGTGCCAGAGGGGCCCCATGGATCGTTGGAAGTGGCCTCGCGGACCTTGGCCTGTACGTCTGAATATCCCTTTGTATAATTCTTTGCGACACGTAGTGCGCCTTTGCCGAATGTTTGAAGAGACATGACGGTGGAGAGTTAAGGAGTGACTGACGGGCCGGGTGCCATGCAAGTGCGTTGTTTCGTACACGTTAGGTAAACATCATTGTTCAAAATCCTTGTAACACCGATGGTGAAGTGGTTATCATGCTTGCCTTCCAAGCAAGCGGCACGGGTTCGATTCCCGTTCGGTGTAATGACTTTTTTCTTTGTTCACGCGAGAAAGTGTTATGGTTATGTTATTTTCCCAACCTTTTCTTTGTCCATGAAGCAACCTCTCTCCAAACGCCGTCGGGTTTCGTCAAATCCCCCTACACCACTCTCATCCTCTGATGCCTTAGTTGCTTCTCTGAAGCTTTCGACATGCACATCTTGTCACCGAACCATTGGCCTTAAGTCAAGCCCAGCTTTTCCTTGCACAAGGTTTGTTGAGTTCTCGGAGACCTCGATTAATGTCTCACAACGCTCGGAAAATACTACAGATGCGGCGCATCATCGTGCGCCATCTGCTTGCGAACATGCACCGGTGACCCCGCACCTAGTCCTCACTTGCTTGGTTCTCTCAACCCGCCACCCGATTTGGCCACCTCTCCGCTTTCTCAAAGTAACACAAATACCTCACCGCCACGTCGAAGACGTCCCCGTGATGAAGATCCAGATATTACGAAGACGAAGGATGTAGATAGCGGGCGATCTGGGTGTGGACAGGTTGTTTGTCGGACATGTTGCTTCGAAAACCCTCAAAGGTCGGGATCAGTTGACGCCTTAAAGTACCCGGGCTCATATACAGGACCTACTCGTAATCGGACAGTGGGGACGTGGCCTGCTTGGACTGCTCGGGGAAGCAGTGTGCGTTGCAAAGTCGCGATTCAGGTGTTTCCTCGCACGGACCTTTGAATCCGGACCACAGTTTAGTCGGGTCTTCTGTTTCCAACATGCACTTCTCTTCGGCATCGACATCATTACAATGTCCTTAACCACTTGACATACTAGACTTGGCATTTTCATTGCGAGTTATGCTACGTCCCGACGATCCCAATCCTTCCGCGTTCCGGGTGGACATCTTCGGGAAATTGACGCACGTGAGCACGGAACACGCAAACACGTCAGGTGATCTCTCCTCCGACACGTGCTTCAGTTCGAGTCCTTGATTTGAGGCGTTCCTATTTCATAGCGTTTAAATAAGGCAGCCTGCGGTCACTTGAGTTAATTCCTTTCTCATCGCGAGCCAAATACATCTCGAGTGCTTGCTGATTGTATTAAGATCAAGAAAATAATGAGCCTGGGAAAATAACCCGGAAAAGGGTTAGTACAATTAGTGGACTCCGTCTGTCAAAGCTGCTTTGCTCCCCCTCCGCCAGTGGGACAGTGTACTGACAGTGTGCCACAAGGTCGCGCGTTATGTCGTTCCCTCGTAAGATGATCATAGCCTTTTCATGCTCAAAGCCCTAATGAGTGACTAGCCCAGGGCCATGCACGTAAGACTCTTCAGAAGCTTGCTGACCTTTTGCCTCCCGAGGAGAAAACCAAGGTGATATACTTATTCTAGCCGATCCGGTCAAGTGCTGAGCGGGAAACAGCCCCAGATTCTTGTCCTCGCCGGGTCCGTCACACCCTATCGTAATGACACGGATCGAGAAATGACCTTTCGTCAGGTCAGTAGGCTTTCCAAAAAAATCTTGTCCGCCTTCCATCTCACACTTCCCAGGAGTCCAACTTCTTCTACCTGACCGGTTGTTCCATTCCATCCTCCCTCGCACTTTTGACGGCCTCCTCTGTGACATCTGACCCTGCCATCACACTCTTCATCCCTGATGTCGATCCGGCCGATCTGATGTGGTCCATTCCGCCTCCAACCATTCCCGAGGCACGTGAGAAGTACAATGTCGCAGACATTCTCCATACCGAATCCTTCTCCTCCTCACTTGTCTCTGCACTCGCTGAAATGCCTGGTGCTCTCGTTCACACACTCCCTCAGACTGCTCAGTTCCCCGCACTACCGCCGATCTTTGCCAGCACTGCCAGCTCGTCGGACGCATACCTCCTCCCTGCTTTGCACCGTGCACGCCTCACCAAATCCGATGCGGAGATACAGCGCATCCGCCACGCGAACGAGATCAGCTCGCGCGCCCATGAAGTTATCATGCGCGTCCTGGGCGCTAGGGCTCGTAGCCCGCCTGCGAGCCGAGTCGACGAGATAGCGCAGAAACGCCCTCCTCTACCTGGCGAGTGGTTCATTCAGAAAGAGGGCGAGGCTGAGGCAATTTTCGTCGCGTCATGCCGACGCGAAGGGTACGTCGTCATTTGTTTTCGTCCAAAAGTGCAATGCAGACGTCCCAAAATTGCAGTGCCGTGCACCAGGCATACTTGCCGATAGTGGCGGCATCGACTCGCGCGGCGACGTTGCATTATTGTTGCAACGACCGCGAGTTCGCGTGGGGCCCTCTTTCGGTGAACGACCACGTCAATCATGCTGAATTTGCCAGCGCGGGGCATGGATCACGGCGTCTACTACCCCAGGTCCTACTGATCGATGCAGGTTGCGAATGGGACAATTATGCGTCCGACAGTAGGTCTCCATGTGCAGCACTCTCTATTCTCCGTGCCGACCGAGCCTAGTTACACGGACGATGCCTATAGGCAACGGGGGTAAATTCACTTCTGAAGCACGCGCAATTTATGAGCTCGTCCTTGAGATGCAAAAGGTAATTCTTTGACCATCTGGCGCCATAGCAACTAATTTTGGATGTCTCCAAGGAATCTCTCAGGGCGCTCAAACCTGGTTTGCACTGGGACGCAGTGCAGCTCCTTTGTCACCGTACCCTTGTACGTGGTTTCCAGAAACTTGGCATCTTTAGGAGAGGGACGGAGGAGGCCGCAGTGCTTGCGTCCGGTGTGAGCGCGGCATTCTTCCCACATGGCGTAGGCCACTCGCTTGGCTTGGATGTCCATGACGTACCGAGCGCAAGCAAGCCTGTACCGAATCCAACGATTTTGCGCGGGGGCGCGGACTTTGGCCACGAGAAATTCTACGAAAATCTAAGGCTGCGGCTGCCGCTCGAGGTGGACATGGTCGTGGTGCGTTCTTTCTCTTGTATCCTTTGCTTGCCCGCACACCGCTAATGTGAATGGGCGCAGACGGTCGAGCCAGGTATATATTTCCATCAACACCTGCTCGCTGGGGTGCGCAATTCGGAGTTTATAGACCAGGAGGTATTGTCCCGCTACGAACCGGTGGGCGGTGTGCGCATCGAGGACGTTGTGCTGATAACACGTGACGGCGTTGAGAACTTCACTACTGTCCGCAGCGACGTGGACTGGATCGAAGGGGTGTGCTCTGGTGAATTATGAGAGTGGAGTCACAGATACAACGTGGGAAGGGAACGCGATCTGGGTAGATTATATATGGGCTTTGTAGTTTGAGTTGATATTGAAGTGAGAAGCCTCGTTGTTTACAGTAAACAGTTTCAAGGTAAACGAATGTGATATTGAAACGAATATGCTTCACATATATCCCCCTGGATGTCGAGTGGACACCCGCGGGTCTCGAGGATGGTATACTGACTGTACCAGTAAGAACACATAAATATGTCTATTCCCCCCTAGGAAAATATATTTACGGTAGTCTGTCCGAGGCGCGCGGTCGGAGTTCCGAATCCATGCGAGTAGGAAAAAAAAACGCCTACGATTGCGAGGGTGGAAAATTGTTGCCTCTGCTTTGCCTTGGACCTCAGTCCTTATTAGACCGTTAACGACCGTTACGCAAGAGGGGCGCTTTGCATTAGCTCGGATTTCTTGAAGGATTCTCGTGCCGTGCTCGGCGAGCCTGCGACAGATACTCGAAGTCCCTGGTCGCTATAGAGTAACCCAGCCACGCAACATGCCTCTTGTCACGCTGTAAAAGTCCCGTGCCGAAAACGGCATAGCCTGGTACCACATACTCTGCTAAGTAATAAGGACAATGTACGGTCGTGGAGATCTCTTCTCTAGGCCAACAATACGGGATCACACGTTATGTCGTCGGCTCACCGTGCCTTCCCCATCCTGAATTATGGAAGCTCTATGGCGGAACCTTAAGGAACCGTTATGCATAGCAGGAGAGAGACAGCCCCGTTTGCGTTCAAGTGATTTCGCTGGCATATCCACACAGTACGATGTTATTTTGACACATAATATACATTGATAACGGGGGCTGCCGATGGTAGGGCCGCGGTCTGTGTTGGCTGTGGCCACGGTTGCTAGTGGCCGAATCTACAATCATTCGTTGCACAGCTGAGATCGTAAGATTGCAGACGCACTGAAGAAGGCTTGTATTGCCCTTGTGTGAGTAGTGTTGGGAGAGGAGAAAGTGAATGCGCAATACTCAAAAGTAAGTTTGGCCCCGAACTGGGCAACCAGGGCCGTGGGTACCGCGTGGTTCCGACAGGCCACCCAAATTTCCTTTTAGAGGACGTCCCACTTGTCGTCCAATAGCAGCACAATACTAGTGTGTGAAAGCGCCGTCGCTGCGTGGGCAGTCTCAGGGCGCACCGCAGCCATCTCAAGGGTACTGTACCATTTTTCGATGATGTGGGGTCTCTCCGCATGGACTGAGGAAAATGGTGGCCAGCGGGTCGGAGGATGCCGAGGGACAAGAGCCGTTGATCCGAGTTGGTCCATCGTATCGAGCGATATACGCGATCACCCACCATCACCGCTCGGGAATCTCACAAAGATTAACGGCATCTGCGCTCAATTTTATTAATATACTGTACAACTTATCAGTCTCCGTGACCTGGGAAAAACCCAGCGTGCGATTCGATAAAGTTAACGCTCACCGCAAATTTGGCCTTATTTAGCCAGTCCAGTCCCTTTTCGCCCGGACTTTTGTATTTGATTACCACCGGGGCAGCCCTGGCGACACATTCGCCACCTTTTTTCTTTCCTTCCTCACTGGACACACCTGCTCGACAACGCAGGGCGTTGCAAGGTGGGCCCCTCTCGACGTCGATTAGGGATCACTGATCAGTCCTCTCAGGTTATATACCAGTTGCGCAACAACTACGAGCATCACCCATCATCACTCCTGCATAGCCATGACATCTCATGCATTGGTCGGTACCCGCCCTCAGCGTACTCGCGAGCCTGCTCAGAGCCGTGATTCAAATGCACTTCGAGCATCCGTCCTTGACGTGGCTTTGCAACTCGGGATCGGTACTAGTCGGGCCGTAGAAAACCTGATATTCGACTCCGTGCTAGAGGAAGACGAGGTGAGTGTCGTGCTCGTTTCGCTCGCTTTGCAGGCTCTTCTTTTCTCCCCAACTTCTGTGTCCCTTCACTTTGAACGGAAGGTGTCACGTATGTGACATCCCGTCAGTCAGTCGGCGATAGGACTCTTTTCCTCCCGTGTTTTGCAGCGTTCTACATTTTAGAGACCCTACGCCTGCCCATTGCTGCGGGAATATCCATCATTTCTTGCTGTCTGACTGTCATCTCTTGTAGAGCATTACAACACCTGCCTTGACTAGTGCCTCTGATGAGTCTTGGCCATCGGCCCCCGCTTTCCGTAGCATCGAATTCGTGCTGCCTGTCCCTAAACCTCCCAATGTAGTTCCTACTCTCGCTTCTGAAGAGCAAGCTACGCGTGCGCCATCCGAGGACTCACAAGCGCCAAGCTCTCTGCGTCTTCACCTACCGAGAAAGTTGCGCAAGGCGCGTAAGGATGGTTACGAGAGCGACGGTGGTTCGTTTAGCGACAATTCGAGAAAGAAAAGGGGCAACAAAGATCAAAATAAGGGCTCTGGGTCGACATTCGATGCAGAATATCAATCTGACGTGTCTGACGCGAAGAAAAAGAAGAAGCAGAAGGACAAAAAGATGGCTGACGATCTTGAGGTCGACCCTTCGAAAAAGACATCTCGAAAATCAAAAAAGAAGACGACTCGCACATCCTCAGACGACGGTGATCTTTCAGATGGTGCTTACCTATCCGAGGCCTCTGTTAAGAAAAAGAAAACCTTTTTTCGTTTTCCTTCGCGTTCGCGATCCCCCTCAGCCACACGGAAGGGTCCGTCGTCGAACGATGTTCCACCTCCAGTTCCTGCCTTGCCCCCAACACCAACACCGTCGCGCGGCTTTGGCACCAGCACTCCCATCCCGGCTGCATATTCTCCCGTTCCTCCATCTCTGGACGAACCCCCATTTGTGCCATCAGCATCATCAGATAGTGTTAGGACCGCCAGATCACTTAGTGTGGATACATCCTCGGAGAACTTTACTCCGTCCATATCATCGCACGAAATGGGTCGCCACTCGCCTCTTCCCCAAACTTGGGAAGCTACATCATATGTTCCTCCACTTCGTAATCTCGAAAGGCCTGCTCCCTCACCGGTTAACCCCCACGAACTGGCTCCTCCACCTCTACCCGGTGCATCACGCTCTTATGGTGTCCGCTTCACACCCTCAACACGCTTCGACCCTCCAGACGCTATGTTCCCCGTCCCACCATCTCCTCCGGCTTTTTTGATTACTTCCGAAGACGCACCTGAGCCTCCGAGACCCTCACCTTCGACCAACTCTCGCTCACTGAGGGCAACTCCAAGCCCTGTCTCACCTTCTCCCGTATCCCCTGGGTGGCGTAGTGCGTCCCCAGCGTCTGTATCATCGGAAATACGCCCCTTCCTTTCTCGCACCCTGCGTTCGACCCCGTCGCCGCTCACATTACCCCCTTCTACACCTCTTTCATCGCGAGCATCCCCCGCATTGTCTGAACCCCCGAATGGGTCGTCTTCGGATTTACCAAACCCACGCCCACGCTTCTTCGAAGATCTTCCGCCACCTTCGCCACCCCCTACGTGTCCGCTACCTGAGGTCCCATCTCAGGGCCTATACGCACAACCGATCCCCCTAATCAGGCGCGGGCGCCAGCTGCCATTCCCAGCGCGAGGCATCTTGCCTGTTCAAGAGGCATCGCGGCTCATCGAGCGTACAGAGCGTACGCGACAGGAGGTTCTCCAAGCGCGACTCGTCGAAGCACAGGCGGCAATTACAGACGACGCTTTTGATGACCACATTCTTGGTGACGACCTGGATGAGGACCTACCTCAGCTGGCGGAGGGGATCACATTTGTGCCGCCATCCGATCGACTATATGAGGACGAGGATGACTGGCCTGACGAAGAACTTTTGCGGCCCGATATTGCGCAGTTCTACCTCTATGCGCCGCCCAGCCCTATCAGGAGTCCAGGAAGGCTTGCACCCCGCCCCACGCCCGATGTGCCCGACGATGAGCGCTCCACATACACGTATTCCTACGCCGCGTCATCATCTTCTGCAGACATATACGCGAACGGGATGACGACTTCCGCACACCCGGGAGTCCACACCCACTACTTTAATGAGTCCAACAGAGACAAGGGTGGCGGTGTCGCCGAGCGCCCGTCGCACGCAAGCTTCGTCAATGAGGAGCGCAGTCGTGAGTTGCGTGCACGTTTGATTGCGCGCGCCGACGAACTGTATGGTGCGGAGAAGATCCCACCGGTACCCAAACTACGGCCATTTTGAGCTTGGATCACATCCTCTTTGCATGTTGTGCCGTTGTGTGCTTCACTTTCTTACATTGCGCTGCTACCTGCTCCCCTCTGCTCTAGTGTTTCTACTCCTGCTTCTGCGTCCTCCCCTATTACTCATACTTGATAGGCACTTATTTTGATATCATGCATACAATACCTCCCATTTCCAGCGACAGGCCCGCAGGAATGGAAAGTCTCTCGTTTAGGCAGCCCACTCTCTTGTATGTTTCCACTCCTTTCATCAGTAAAACACATTCTCCCATATCTTGTATCTTTTGCGTCGCTGAATAGTGAATACAACACAGCTACACACATATCGGCCGGGCTCTGCCTCTTATGTGGTTGTTTACAAGTCCAGCGTGTGAGAGGTGGCAAGTGAGCGGGACGAGTGCAGCAGCGGCGGGGAGATCTCAAAATTTAAAGTAAGAACTGAGCCTGAGGGGGGCAAGATTTCACTACAAGTAATTCATTATTGTAACACGGACTTTGTGAGAATCCGCTTTATAATCGCTCGCATTACTACTTGGTCGACTAACATGAACGACACTCTGCCAGTAATGTATGATCTCAAGTTCAAGTCCCTGGTCACGACCTACTCATCAGATAAGTTTTTGCACCTCAAAATCCTGCACAGCAGCTTGCGAAGAGAATTATCCGTTCGTCAGGATAGCCTACCTGTTGGTAGGCCTAAGCGGATCCACCACTGCAAGTCAGTGCAGTCTCTGAAACTTGTCAGGCTCAGGATACTGACAGGGTATGTCCTTCTCAAAATTTCCAGCATGTCACTTCAAGGGTGCGCATGGGATGGCGATAAAGTTGTCGCGTCTCACACCTTTGAGCAACCTTCATTCTCACTTTGACTTGGAGGAGGCTGAAAGAAATTGCGGTGCCAGTGTGCCATGCAGGGTTGAGCTTGACCCAAATCGGGGGCATCTGCGATTAACCGCCCTTCTGGCAGCTTTCGACTTGCGGTCTCCATGCCACCCTCATTGGCAGGCCAATGAATCGGGCACATCATGCAGGAACGACAAATAAGTTGTAAACCATATGTAGATCACAAGGGATTTGAGGTTGGATAGTCGTGCAGTTGATTCTGCCCAGGACCAGTAGCGGGGACTCCAAATGGTGCTGAGAAATATATGGGGGTATGACACCAATGAAAGCTGAGAGCACGCAAATCGCGAACCAGACTTATTTCACGGCACATATAGTATTTACTCAAACGGAGATCGGAAGAATCACCTCATGTTACTATAGCTTCCTTGAGCGAATCAAGATACTTGGCGCGGGAGGAGCTGGCATCGGTCTCCAAACTACGTGGGTGAGAGATATACCTGGGCTCGTCCTGAAAACATCTGGGGCGTTAGGACATCACAAGGGGGAAAACAGTGACAAACCCTGATGAGACGCAAAGCCTTGATCTGGTTAAATTTGTCAAGTGTGAAGCGATGATATATGCCGACAGGGATGATCAGAAAATCGCCCGGAAGAACTTGAAAGCGGATCCAATCGTCTGTGGGATGCTCTACGTAGCCAAATCCATCAGTAGCCGAGACGCAGAACCTGGAAACATTCCACTCACCGCGTACGTCCCAGAAGCCGGAGCCAGATAGAATGTACCTAATCTCTTCATGGTCATGCATATGCCTAAGTAAAGGGTTCGATTATAAAAATTACAGATGATCGTTTCTGGTCACTCACTCCGTGAAATACTTGTCGAGCATAGTCTCAAATAGGTCGCCAAGTCCTTCCTTTGTGACATCCATAATGTCGTGGGTTTTGCAGCCTTGCTGCTCAGCAATTTTGTCGACCTCAGGTTCCCATCCACCCGGGGTGTCCAGTGGGACGTTCCAAAAAAGGAGACCAAGCTTGCGAAGGTGATCAAGGTCCACAGGTCTTCCTGAATCATGGTGAAGGCGCTGGTCCCCAGGAAGGTTGTCAAAGTAGTATGCACGCATAATGTGCTCGCGGGGGTAAAGACGACGGTGTAAAAGGTAATGAGACGTCCTGGTAGTGCAGTGGGCATTAGCAGTCTTTATAGCAAGCCACACGGGCCGGGGTGTCAGATTGTGGCATCATGAAATCAGCCTGAGAAAAGTCCGAGGTCTTGCAAAGTTTCCAAAGTATGGCTGCGCCAAGGAGGGTGATTGAGCGGGGTTCTATGATGGGCTTGTGCAGTCTGGTACCAGGGACACTGAAAAAGGACGAGGTGAAGTGCAAGGGCGTGCCGTCGCGGCGGTAAGTAAACGCCGCCGACATGCTTTCTCTTGTTTTCCTTCAAGTTAGAATATGCTCCTGGGCTCACGGAGTAGATTCCACCTTTACTGTCTAGAAAAATAGGTCCGCGCTCTACAGACGATTATGTAGCGTGGTCTTGGCAGGCAAAGAAGTGGAAGTCGTCAGTACGGTCAGTCGTTACCGGGTTACCGATCACCGGATTCACCAGTCACCGGCACGGGAAAGTTTCCACGCCGGGTCTCCCTTTTTGCTCGTCTCAACTCAACGACTGTTCATGACCTTTAACCTCCTCCTCCTCCTCCTCCTCCGAGACATGGCCTCCATCATCCTCGCTGACTGGATAGAGCTCCATGCCATTACCGTACCGTCGAGCACAAAATATCTAGCCTACCGTATTCAGCCGTATGATGACCATTCAGTTCGCGTTCAACGTGACCTTATCTAATTGAGGCCATTTTCGTTCTTTGGTCACCTCCGAGTCCCTCCTGTGCTCTGGCTCCTGAGTCATTATTGAAATGTTTAGAGCCAAGCCCGACGGAAACGGTTTTTGAGGCCTTTGGCCGAGGACGGTCAAATCGGAATACGCCAACGTGCAGACGCACCCGATCCCCCCGCTTCCTCCTCAATCTTCCACTCTCGTCATCGTCTTCTCTCTTTTTCTCAAGCGCACTCTCTTTCGGTTTCACCCTCTCGTCTCTAGATCCCCGGACCCGTCTCGTCGGCCTAGTCTTTCCTCTCGCTTCAGCTCGCCTGTCAGACGTAGCCTGCCTTCTCCCCTCACGTCGCAGCACCCGTCCAAAAGAGCCCTCACTGCCCTCCCATTATGACTCTCACCTTTTCCTTTCATCTCGCTCTATCCGTTACCGCCTCATCTCCCTCGCGTTTTCGTTGAGCATAGCCCTACTCCCGTCTCGCGTTGCTGGTACCACCTCAGCCGCCTCGTCCTTTGTACGAATGGCTCCGTGCAGTCCGCATCGCCCGTGCTCGTCGGCCTCGCGTCGTTGCCAGCCAAAGCGATTGGAGGAATCTGGTCAGACTCAGGCCCGGTTCTGTTTAGCTTGTGCGTCCAATTGCCTTCTTCAGTGCTCCCCCTCCGTTTTTTCTAGCCCTTTCACTTTCATACCACCGTTTCGTTAGCTTCACGCCCCACGGCTACGATACTTCCCGCTTCCTCTACGATACACTCTCGGATGGACATTGTAGGTACAGGCTCTAGTGTATAGAATCTCATAGCTCCCCACTGCGAATGTTCCAAGCCCCGTATGCGCACCCGGTGCCGTCCTCTCACATTTCGTTTACCTGCGTGGAACGCGCCCGTGTTCTCCTCGCCTGCCTCAAGCCTTCTCTTTGCTCCTTTTTCGCTTTCTCCCCTTCTCCCTCTCCCCCCTCTCTCGTTCGGTCTTTGACTTCTCCTTGGGTCAACATCACCCCACTCGCGTGCCGTTCATCGGAACACATGATGGTTTGAAAACCAACACGAACCTTCTCCCTGCTAAATGATACTACATTAATAGGCTCTTCCTCCTATCTGTGCTTGTCCTCTTCGTCTTATTTTCTTACCCTAATGCAATATATCCCGCTATGGTTTCTCCTTCAACTATTCATACATTCATCTGATGCTCATCCCCACCATATCCTGTCCTTTGACTTCTCTACTCGATGTCTACTCTCGTGTCCATCAAGCTCGGGCACGGGCGGCCCAGAGAGGACTCAGAGGAGTGAGAAGTCGAAGCCCTTTCTTACTGATCGAAGATGACATTTAAAAGCCGCGGCCTGGTGGGCCAGGCCAAGCCCTGGTTGACGGCTCTGGCTGGGCGTGGGATTTAAGACCCAGCTTTGTTCAGGCCAAGCCGGAAGAGCCTACAGCCGGTGCCTTGTGCCTGTAGTTCTACACCGCTGGGTGGGCAATGTCGGGGCCTATATACTGACACATTGCGGGGATCGTGCGTGGAGATTACTCGGAACAGTCCCACGGAGTATGCATGTCCACGAGGGACACAATAGGGCGAGACGTGGCAACAAACGAGAAAGCGATACTGTAGAATGCCATCATTAGGGCCGTGTACCGTTGGCGGTATGCTAAATGGGTAGCTACGCAGTCAGAGTGTGATCCTAGACGGATAGGAAGTAAATCCCCGATTCATTATGGCTAATTGGAAGAGGTTGTGGGGTGAGATATGTATAACCACTCTATCACAGCACATTACCAGGCTATAAAAATCAGAATTTACCTACACATTCTCCTCTGCACCATCTTCAATCATCCGTTCATAGTCTTCGTAGCTCGCGAACGTTGGCAAAGCACGAAGCATTTTTTTGCGGATTCGCGTATCCTCTTTCTCGAGTCCTTCGCGTTTTCGCTTCTTACGACCACCGGAAGCGGAGGAGTCTTGCGCAGCTGAACCAGCTTGTTCATATCTTTTAAAATTGACTGGGATCTCGGCATCTGGGTCTAGCAAGTCGTCTGCATCCGAGGCCTCGGCGAATGAGAACCCAATGTCATCGGAATCCGATTCAACGTTACTATCGTATTCAGGATCGGATAGTCCCTCCTGGTCTCCTTCGGTGTCTCGAGAGGCACACTCATCAGGTTCTGAATCACGAATGGAATGTTCGACGCGACCGTCGTCATCGTCGTCGTCATCGTCGTCACCATCGTCATCGTCATCCCCGTCTATATCGGCCCTTGGCATTGAAGCTTTCATTGCCTGCACCGACTCATCAACTAAATCTGCTTCAGATTTCCGGCAGGCCCACCTTCCAAACGAGTGCTTCCTCTGGGTCGCAGCCTTCAGCGCTGCTATCATCCTCGTCAGATTTTATTTCTGAACCACCATACTTGGCCTTCCGCTTGTCAACTTTGACTGCCCTTGACTGCTCCTTCCCATGTTTCTGGGCAAAGTATCGCTGGTAAAATACCTGCGATAGTAAATGTGAGCGTCATGGCATTCGTGCATTTGCAAAAGTGGCGCCATACCTGGTCCGCTGCCACGCCACTCTCCCCACGTTGCCACCACCCGTTGACATTGAGGGGTATTTCTTGCAGGTCCGCCCTCATCCTCCTTACGCCACTAGTCACCCCAGCGGCGGAGGGTTGCATAGCACTTGTGCCTCTTGGTACGGCTTTCTTCGGGTTTTTGTACACAAAACGATCCAGGAAATGAGTGAGAGTGTAAAGTGCGAGGTCTGGACTGCTCGTCAGTGGCTCGTGGGAGAGAAGCTGACGGGCTAGAAGAGCAATCGTCGGATGAGCATGGTGAACTAGAGTTGACTATCGACATTTATAAGCACTGGCGATGGTAGTAAGCCCAACAAAAAACCTAACGCACCAACTCCCAAAGAGCAGATGATTGTGCATATGCATATTGCGGCTCGCGCTTACATGGGTCGTACTCTTCACCATCTAATCCTGACAAAGGAGCTTTGTCAATGAGCTCAACTAAGCCTGGTGATGCAGTGAATAGCTTGGATCCTGAGATGAGTTGTTATGTTGATTTTAGCTGGCTATTGGGAACCCACCTCGCCCAGCAGCCACAGCCCACCTGCTACGAATTCGGATCCACCAAATCCGTTCACAAGAACCTGACAAAATCGCTTCACAAATGCCATTACTCGGACTAGGTGTGAATCGGCTTTTAAGCTCTTGAACAGCAAGTTCAAGAACAGCGCTTGATTACGAGTGGTGTGTAGGCGTGAGTCAAGTAAGGTCGCATATAGCGCTCGGTAAAACCGGGAGGCTATAGGTGAGGAAGTTGGACATGAGGCCGCAATTTGTTGAATGAGGGTAAGCGCGCGTAGGGAAATACTGAACGTCGAGGTATGCACAAGAAGGAAGAGCGTGCCCATATGCTTATCGAATCTAACAAGGTTCGCTCGACCACAGCCAACCACAGGAGCCTGGTAGAGGACGTACTCTATATTTTCACCCCCAAACTGCGCGTACGGCAGGGCACGGTTTACACCCGTGAGTATCGCACCGAGCAGCCTTGCATCCGAGTCCAGCACCTCCGAGAATCCCGCCGCGCCGCGTACCTCTTTACTCTTCCTTTTTTGGGTCCTTGCCTTCTTGTGGATTTTCTCCTTTCGCTTATCTTTGGGTACTTCCGGTGTATGAATTGCATCATCTGCGGGTTCAAGCTCCCGCTCGCCGATAACCTCGTGGAAGAGCTGGAAATAAACGTCCATCAATGTGCGCGCGGCACCGCGGTCAGCCTCGGATGTAGACAGGACTATCTGATTAAATGTGATAGCTGCATAATATTGCGCATGCGCACGCCATACGTTCTTCTCCCGCATTGGTGCTAACTTTGGGCGCCCTGAGAACCGGATATGGGTCTTCGATCGGGGGAGGGAAGCCGTAGAGAGCGGCGGGGGCGGACTCGGCCGCATGATTAGTATCATCGTTTCATGAATGACGACACTCTTCATTGCTGGGTGTTCTTGTAGAACATGAAGGAGGTGATAAGATGTTCGAGCACTGATGGCGCTTTCTGTATCACCCTGATATTTTATCAGCGAACAAAACTATATGTAGTAGAAAGGCCAACGCACAAGTTTGTTCACCAGTAAACGCAACAAATTTTGCTCCTGCTCCGGATTAGAGCGGAGTAGAGTGGCTATTAGAGTAAGTGACTGCATGCGGACATACGATAGAGGATCAACGGAGAAGGCCTAGGAAATGATGAGCGATTGACAATCGAAAAGAGGGATTCTCGTGACACCTCGAGTATCTGAAGGTAAGAGAAGAAGTATTTCTTCAACCAGTCCTCGAAGTACCAGACTATAAGGTGCTGATCGGTTATATTCGGGTGCAGTAGTGGCTGATCGCGGAAATACCTATGTTTTGACTCGTTGAATGTGTAAAATGAGACAGAGGTCGACAAATCACACCTAAGCTTTCGATTTGGGGCACCGCCTCCAACCCACCAGTCCATAATTGCCCTTGCAGCTTTGAGCCTATCTCCTCTCCCCGCCGCTTTATCCTTCTCTCCGTCCTGCGATGAACTGACACCGCTTCGCCCCTTTTCTGCCAGGTTCTTCAAGGCCTCTAGTGCTCGAACGTTGTGTAAAGGCGCACTCTGCACCATGAGGGTGAGGGCACTAAGCCGATCGCTCAAGGTGCCTCTTGCGAGGATATTGCGCAAGAAAGCTCGATCCGACACAAAACCACCCGCCGCATTTGGTAGGGTGGAGTAAGTGGAGAGCTCAGATGAATGTAATGATGAGGCGCGGTCGAGGAAGTTGGTGAGTTGAGATGCCGATTGGGTAACGACGAGCTCAGAAGTGGTAGGGAGAGGAGAAAGAAAATTGAACCAGCCAGGGGTCGGAGGAAGGAGTAGCTTGGCCTTGGATGACGAGGCCACTGGGGTGTTGAGGGCTTCGTGGGGCATGCAAGCAATGTCCCGGGCGGATGGGGGATGCGTTCAATCAGATCCTGTTTTTTTCGCATTCGATCTGCTGCTTATGTCACCGGCCCATTGCAGTACTGTAACGTTTCGACCTGGCTGGTGCGAAAACGCGCGATCCTAAACTTCAAGGCCTCCTTCGTTGCAGCCTCATCCCGTCGTGACTAGCACTCGTTGCCGTATGGGGCCCACAGACTTTCCAAAAGGGTTACAGAATAAACTCTCAGAATCTCCTGATTCTACACTTCATTCATCATAACTAAGAGTCGAAGAATTAGAGGCTACAGACAACAACTTGAAGTTTATACTACCACGTCCTTCTTGAGTGAATTGATGTACTGAACACGGTATTCATTGGAGTCCGTCTCTGGACCGCGTGCATAAGGTGTCCACTTCGGTTCTTCCTGGACACGTAGACAGCATTATGGCGTGACAGGAAATGAAAAAACCTCACAGACCTTGAACAGGCGTAGTGCTTGTATCTGATTCGATTCGTCAAGTGTAAAACGGTGGTAGATCCCCGCCGGAACGACAAGAAGATCGCCCGGGAGGACATGGATACGGATCCACTGATCTGAAGGATGTTCTGTGTGCTCATGGCTATCAGTGGTCGAGAGCTAGAACTTGACGCATTTCACACACCGCGGACATCAAAGAAGCCCGAGCCAGAAAGTATGTAGCGGATCTCTTCGTCTTCGTGCAAGTGCCTATTGAATAATCAGGTGGTCCATACATAGTCAACTACTGTAAAAGATATTCATAATGCCACGCACTCCTCAAAGAATGATTGGAGCTTTGACTCGTACAGATCGCCTAGTCCCTCCTTTGTCACATTGATAATATCGCGATTTTTATAGCCTTGTTGCTCTGCAATCGTATCAATCTTAGATTCCCACCCTCCTGGACCTTCCAGTGGGATGCTCTCATAGAGGACGCCGAGCTTGTAAAGATGGGCACTGTTAACGGATCTCCCAGAATCGTGTTGAAGACGTTGGTCTCCAGGAAGGTTGTCGAAATAATACGCCCGCATCAGTCAGGTAAAGAGAGGAGATTGTCCTACGTGTGGCGCACACACGCTTACGTAGCACGGGCTGCCGGTTTACTAAGTCCCACTCAAGGGGGTTTCACAAAAAAAAATTTGCATACCAGGTCGAATAATTTTCAAAACCCCTTTGGCAGGGGACTAACATCAGGAAAAGTGTCGCTACTTTGTCTTTTCGAAAATGTCTTTTTTGGTCCTTTTCGTA